>JXCR01072063.1:23220-36256 GCA_002079205.1 Phalaenopsis hybrid cultivar
ATGTTTATTGTATAGGACTTAAATTTCTCAGAGAGAACATGGAGAAGGAGTTGATGAAAATGAGAGAGAGCAAAGATGAAAGCGATAAAGTTGGGCTTCAAAGATGGACTTTGATGGTTGAGCTTGCAGAGGCTAAAGGGTTGAAAGTATTTCCTGCAATTCAACGGATAAAAAATGGAATATCTAACGAATTTGAATTGAATAGAATAAAGATTAATTTCAGTGAAGAGAATGAGACAATAGAGAGAATTGTGATGAGGGAGATTGCATATGAAAATAGTGGCTCCGAACTCTTTCGATCACCATCGGCGACCGCATGTGCGTTCATGACAAGTGGAAACCAAACTTACAAAACTTACCTTCAAAACTTACTTGTGGATTGCCAACAGGGAGGTACTCATTATGCATCTCAAATCTATGTGGAAATGTATTATAAGTGTAATCAATACATCAGTATAAAATAAACAATCTAATTTTTAACATATATTAAGTAAGTATTATTAACAAGTTTTAATATATAAATTGTTGTATGTTCTTACCTGTGTGTGTCTATACAATAATCAAATTTTAAGAAAGGGAGACATCAAACAATTAAGTATATCTCTTAAATTTATAAGTATAAAACATTTTAAAATCATTTGACTGATTAAAAATATATATAGCTTAACATTTTGTAAATTTATTTTTAATAATTTTTTTTTGTGTGAAAATAAGACCATTATTTTCAATTAATTTAAACAACTTTTAAAGTTAAAATCAACATTAATTTTTAACTAATGTTGACGATAAAGACAAATAGTAGGAAGAATGAGCATGAATTAATCAATAGCCAACACAAATGTTATATGATTTTCTTTATTTAATATGTGGATCAGTTCCTCCCATATACTTAGCGGATAAAGATGTGATTAAACTTTGGGTAGTTGATCACTTGGAGAGGCTTGGATGTGCAGAGCATTTCAGTGAAGATATTAGGCATGTGATGGATCACCAATACCGGTATGTTTTTAATGTACTATTATTATTATTATTCAATAAAAATATGATCTAAAGCTCATTAAAATATGAAAGCATATTAGTTATTTAGATTCTAAGATGTAATGCTAACTATATCACCAATATGTACGCTTTTAACTAGTTATGTTGTTTTGTTTTTGCTTCTCTTCTAACAAATAATGGTTAGGCCTTTTGCTTTACTTTGATATTTGCATTTCTTCATAGAAAATGGATTGAAGAAGAAGTACAAGTCCCAAAAAGCAAGGATGTGGCATTCCAAATTTATAAAGACTCTTTAGCTTTTCGTCTCTTAAGGATGCACGGGTATCAAGTTTCTCCAGGTGAGGAAGGCTTGACTAGTGAATTATTATTTACATATTTATAACATCCTTAGAGAAGGATATTTATCCATCTTTGGCTTATTATGTAATTTCATTTAATTTACTAGTAAACGCATTAAATTGGTTAAGCGGCAAGCTAATCTATGTTGCTTTGTACAGGAAGGTTTTGCTGGTTCATTGATGATAAGGAAATGTTATCACACATAAAATACCATTACGACTTCTTTCTTGGCCCAATGTTTAGCATTTACAAAGCATCGCATATTGCATTTCCAGACAATCATGAACTCGACAAAGCAGGAGAGTTTGCGCATCAAATCTTGCAGTTGGGAATCTTCAGCATGAAATCTAAAAATGAAACCAAACATTCAGCTACATCAACTATATTTCAGCAAGATGTAATTAATTAATATTTGTGTATATTTTGATGTATTTTTGTTAGAAATTAACTTGCATTTGCTTTACTAGATTGAGCATGAGTTGGGGCTTAAATGGCTAGCTCGAATGGACTTTTTGGAGCAAAGGTTGTACATTGAAAGAGGAGGAATCTATCTCTTTTGGATGGGAAAGAATGCTCCTTATTGCAAGTTAGTTGATGTTATATGAACTTAAAATAGATAATTGGATCGATGCAAAGTAAAGCTATAATGATTGAATGAATTGCAGAACCTTACAAAATGGCGGCTTGCTCGAGCTTGCCATTGATAATTTTATGACGAGACAATTAGTATACAACAAGGAGCTCGATGAATTGCACAGGTAATTTATTGTAACACAAAGATACCAAAAATATGCTACCCTTTTCTATAGTGGCTTCTTAATTAATAAATTTCCCTTTCTGTTTTTTAATTTATTTTACCATTTACTTTGTATATGAAGGTGGGCCAAGGATACTGGCCTCTCTACAATGGGATTTGGTCGGGAGAAGACAACATATTGCTATTTTGCTGCAGCTTCTTCAACTTGCCTCCCTCTTAACACAAATTCAAGGAAGGAAGCAGTAAAAAGTGCAATCTTGATTACAATTGCAGACGATTTTTTCGATGAGAAAGCCTCACTCCATGACTTATCTATCCTAACAGATGCAGTGCAAAGGTGAGGTATCATACATCTCATAAAAATAAATCATTGTATTGTCAGCTAGTTCTTTGCTTTACATCCAAATCATTGAATTTATCTAATTAATTTTATATCATTATAATACAAAAATAGCCATTAATACTTCCACTTCTAATAGTTTAGGGATTTCTACTGAAAGATAGTTGATAATTTGTAAATTATCTTTATATTAATTTTCCATAATTTTTTTTAGTTTGTTTAAACAATTTTATTATGTATAACCACCAATCACTTAGTTCAGTGATATTGACTTTGGTCTTCAAAGTTAAGATATAAGATTCAAATCCTTATATTAAAAGAAATTTCAAAATACAATAAAATTTGTTACCCCAAAGTTTTGTTATTTTATTAAAGATGTATTTTTTTTATAATATTAGGATATTATTTATTATTTTCATTTGATAATAGATATATTTTAAATTCATAATCATACTTGTCCTTAGGCATTATAATATTAAAATATTTATTTCATTTCATATAACAACTCATGAAAAGACAACATATGTGAAAATGGAGGAATTCTTGAATGGATTTATAAGGAAAAAAAAAAGTAATAATAAAAATAAGACTTTGGAACTATAAGCACATTTAAAAAAAGCTCTCTCTCTCTCTCTCTCTCTCTGTGTGCGCACGCGTGTGCGGTGCAATTGCATTTTTCTTGGTATTATGTATTAAAATAACTTTTATTATCTTTACCCACTTTAATCATAGATGGGAAGGAAAAGGTCTAACAAGTCATAGCAAAGTCATTTTCACCGCGCTCGACAACTTTGTTCATGATATTTCTTCGAAAATCTTTAGGTTGCATGGCCTTGATTTGAAGGAAAATCTTCAAGATAATGTGAGTCATGAATAACATTAAATCTCTCCTGATATTCATTTTAATAAGCTAATCAATACCAACGTAATTGTATAAATTTATTGACTATGCAGTGGAAAGAAATATTCAAGTCATGGCTAAAGGAAGCAGAGTGGAGTAGAAGTACTCATTATATTTCAATTGATCAATATATTGAAAATGGGAAGACATCAATTGCAGTTCATATGATAATTCTTGCATTATGCTATTTGACAAACTCAAGAATCGATATTGAAGAGAGTTGTTGGGACTTGAGGAATATAATGATTACCCAATATATTATGACTTCATGTCGCCTGCTAAATGACTTGGAGAGCTATGAGGTTTGGCAACAAGACTGCATTATTTACTTATATAAGTACTCCATCTCAAGCCATATGTTTCTAAATACTTTTGAAAGTATAAAATTTTACAATATTCTAAATTATGGTGATTACTATTTCATTTACAAAATGATGTCGATTTTACGAAAATATAATTTATTTGCAGAAAGAAGCTTTGGTTGGCAAGCCCAACATTATTTTGTTATACCTGAAAGAGAATCCAAAGGAGGGGATTGATGATGCCAAAGCATTTGTGAGGAACATTTTGGAAAAAAAGAAAAAGAAAATTCTGCAACTAGTGATGTCCAAGGATTCTACAAAGTCTGAGATGCCAAAAGAGTGGAAAGATTTGCATCTATCTGCATTAAAAGTTTTTCAAATGTTCTTTAACTCTACAAATGCATTTGACTCACCAACCATGCTAGTCGAGAGCATTAACAAGGCAATCTATGAACCATTAGTGAACAGAAAAGCAAGCCAACCTGCTTGGTTCGTTTATAATGAATTATAAATAAAAAATATTTTAGCACCATATACAAGAGTAGAGATTGGAAGAGCAAGAAAAAAGAGGAGTCAATCAAAACTTGATTCAAATAAATGTCAGGATAAGTGGACAAGCAAAATTTTGCATTGTCCTTTTATTGCATTTAATACATCTACAAAAGTATGCTTTGAAAGTATCAGCTTTGGTGGCATATCTTGGAGCTGGAGCAAATAAATTGTCAGAGAAACCAAATGGATATGCACTATATGTGTTTGTGCTAATTATTGTTCTCTCTCTCTCTCTCTCTTATTTCTTATTTACATATTTTAATGTCTACGCAGTCATTTTTACATGCATACTATTAAATCTTTAACATCATATCAATAATATCACAATCACTATCTTTGTAAAAGTGAAATGCACTTTTTAATGTCATGATGTATTAGTGTAAATTTTAAACTTTGGGTGCTAAGAATATAAACACATAAGAATACTGTAGTACGTTTATAAATTTCTTTTATTATTATTATCATTATTATCAAAGAAAGGGTATGAATATTACTGACAACAAAATCATAAAATAGCATACAAAACTCAAAACTATGTGTGAGAGTTCAAATTGAGTGTGAAGTAACTTTATAGAGAATTGAGAATTGGAAACATTCGAACAATGAGCTTAATAGGCTTAAATAACCACATACGGGAGTAACTTTATAGAGAATTGAGTGTGAAGGACGCGAATTTTCACAACCAACTTGAATGAGCTGCATATCATGATTATCATGTATTTGATATGACTTACAAGGTAATTCATGTGGATATAAATTCATTGGAAGCTTGCTCATGCACATGCATCAACCACAAATGTATCATATTTTATATGTACATTTGTTTGTGGCTTCAGGGAAAAAACATTTGAATCACACAAATTGTTTCAAAATATCATGATTAAGGAATAAAGGATACTAGAAGAAGCACATAAATGCCGAAAGAATGCGAGAGAGTGACGGTTAGGGCAGAAGAATGCGAGAGCAGGAAGGTTAGGATGAAGCACCTCCGGGACCGGAAAGAATCGCGGGATGGTTAGGGCAGGAGAGGAGAATGAGGGCAAATTTGACAAATTAAAAACGCTTCGCGTCGCGGAGCAAACGCCGAACCAAACAAACAATAACCACGGTCCGCGAACGTGCCGCGATTAAATCACGCCCCCAAACGGACCCTAATATGTGTACCACAATTCCTTTCAAGCTGCCAGAGAAATCTTTATTTTCACTCAAGATTGAGCCTCAGAAAAATGAGAACTGATGTCTTAGAACGGGGACATGATTACTTGAGAGAACATATTTCATTTTAGTCCATTAATAAAAAAATAAAATAAAAAATAAGACTCTGCACGATATTAAAGTCTATACAAATATTAGCCACCTATATCAAATATTTAACTTTCATACGATCACAAATTTACTAGGCATATGCAAATTAGTTAACACATTTATACATGAGCAAATAAAAGACTCTAAACTCTTAAGAAGTCTTGCGACCCGGACAACCAAATGAATGATGGCCGTCTCTCCCATTCTTTTTCACATTTTGATGACCGACAATTTAGTCCTATGTGCTTCAATCCCCCAATTATTATCTTAGATTCCTAAAACATATGTCACTCGAAATTAGTTCTTCATATGTCCTTTTCATCCATCCAAAAATGTGCAAGACAACAGATATTTACAACTGTGTTTGCATATGTAATACCTGAACTGCAAACTTTACATACATGCTCCTTTATCTATGCATGAAAAGATGTATTTCATTTTTTAAGAATTTAAATGATGACATTTTTATGTGATATGAAATATTTTAGTATAAATATAAATTTTTGAGATTAGGTGTTGGATGTATATGTAAATGCATGTAATTGGGTGGTATGCGTGTGATTTTGTCAAAAAGAAAAAAAAAAAAGACAATTTTCTTATGTAAGGAAACCAAAACACAAAAAAAATCTAAATAAATTATTATTATAATTATAAATAAGATAGTTGGCATTTCCTTTTTTTTTGGCTTGACCGAAAAACACTATGCCACTACGGAAAACTGTAAATTAGCGTCATAAATACCGACGTTAAATTAGCGTCGGTTAGTGTCACCATGCAGTTCCACCTCCAGATGAAATGATGTAAGCGAGTTGCGTCGAGCGGAAGTTGACCAACGCTAATCTTATTCATTAGCGTCGCTCATAACCGACACTAAAATAGATGCAAAAGCTTTAAAATAGGGCTCTCACGAACCGCAACTCTATGACGCTTCATCCTCTCCTTCGGCTTCCTTTCATCGTCTTTGTCGCCTCCTAAGCTTCTCTAGTGAAACCAACTCCGATTCACTACTCCAACCCCGTCCAAGGTAAAAAATATTCTTCCACGTCTCCAAGCTTTGGTTTAGCATAAGTTTTCTTCTTTCTTTTCCTTGCATAGGTGTTAGATCCGAATATACCCTGTTTTTTTCTTATTCCATTGTTAGGTATGCAATGCACATGGATTTCATGATTTTCCCTAAGTTTAGTGTGAGATATATAAATATATAAGAAATTTGTGCTATTTAAGAAAATTTTGGTGTGAGATATGTCAATACATAAGAAATTTGTGCTGTGTATTTAAGGTTGAAAATTTAGGTGTGAGACATGTAAATATAGAAGAAATTTGTGTTATGTAATATGTAAATACAGAAGAATTTTGTGTTATGCATGTAAATAGGAAAATTTAGGTGTGACTTGTAGGTGCACATCACATCTAAATTTGTGTTATGTATGTACATAAAACAATTTAGGTTCATTCTTTTGATTTGTGGGTTATGGGTTCCGAGTATGATTTGTAGGTGACTTATGGTTTCAAATAGGATGTGTTATGTGTAAGAGAGCTACACTTATGATACATATGAAAATTTGAAGCATTAGATCGTGGATGTATAACATATTATATCCAAGAAAAAAATGATCAACTGACGAGTTTATTGTTGGTGTTGAAGAGTTTAAGCATGTGACATCGCATCTGCCCGTTTATCTTTAAGAATGTATGTTTTGATGCCCCTGTGCGAAGCAAAAAAATCAAACGCACTTAACACCTAAAGAAATGAAGTTGGACATATACCGTAGAGGATTTAAACCTGATTATTGGTATTGAACTTCACATGGTGAATTTGAACCAAAAGTTAGCAAAATCATGTAGGAGCCTCATCAAGTTATGCCCCATCAATTGTTCGCGATTTTGGCATATATGAACAAATGATTAATGATACAAGCAGACTCATTTTGTTTGAATTATGTCTAATGATAACCAGAAACCGAACAGTGAAGCACAACAATGCTATAAACTATTAGATGCTACTCAACAACCATTGTGGGAATGATGCACTTCACACAAAGAGTTAACAGTCGCCCTAATAATGTTGAGTATCAAATCCAATTTTAACATGCATTGGGAATGCTTCAATCAGGCAGCATTAACAAGGCAATCTATGAATCATTTAGTGAACAGAAAAAAAAAAAAAACCAACTTGCACGGTTCGTTTGTAATGAATTAAAAACTAAAAATATTTCTGCACCATATTCAAGAGCAAAGATTGGACGAGCAGGAAACAAAGGAGACAATCAACATTTGATTCAAATAAATGACTAGATAAGACGATGAATAAAATTTTTAACCAGTAAAATTTTGCATGTCCTTTTATTGCATGCAATAAATCTACAAAAGTATGCTTTGAAAGTATCAGCTTTGGGAGCAGATCTTGGAGCTTGAGCAAATAAATTGTCAAAGAAGCCAACTCGATATGCACAATATGTGCTTCTGATAATTATTTCTCTCTCTCTCTCTCTCTTATTTCTTATTTACACATTTAATGTCTAAACAGCCATTTTTACATGCATACTATTAAATCCTTAACATCGCATCAAAAATATCACATCACTATCTTTAAAGCGAAATTCACCTTTTAATGACATGATGTATTAGTGTAAATATTAAACTGGGTGCTAAAAATATAAATATATAAGAATTGTTTAGTGTGTTTGTAAAATTCTATCATCATCATCATCATCATCATCATCATCAGCATCAGCAATCACAAATTAGCTTACAAAACTTACCCAAAACAAACACCAACAATTAAAAGATTTATCTCAATTTTGTTCCATTTGGTTGATATGATTGTACAAAATTATAAGTTTTTAGTCTTACATCCTTTTTTATAATTTATTTATTCATTTATTTTATAATTATTTTTTATTTGATAGCCTGGTAAATATTTTTTTTAAGGCCGGGTTGGGTTTGCTGTGGATTGACTCAACAATAAAAATTAACAAGTTAATGCAATATATTTACACGACGAGGAGTCAAATACTGTTGATGATTGTATTGCTCTGTTTAATAAATTACCAATATCCCAAGATATTATAATTATGGAAGAATTAATTGAATAGATGATTTTTTTAAAGTAAAAAATCAACTAAAATGTGCTACAAATGGCTCATAAATTATTATAAATGCGTAGTACCAAAAGAAAACCTCAAATAAAAAAAAAAGATTAACATGTACAATACAATCACCCAACTCCTCCTTATCATTGGCAACTGCCTGCATCAAGAAGCTAACACTTAAGTAGTGCATAAAAATTTCTTTGGTTGGATCATCACATACACCTACTCATCAACATAATTAAAAAAAAATTGTCTCAATGGAAACAAAATTTAATGTCCATATTACATACATCAAAATATGGGTCAATTGTTGAAATTTATGAGAAGTCATGCTAATCATTAGTTTGCATGATATTAAATATATGGATATTAATACCTGACTTTATGCATGAAAGAAAGTTAATGTTTCGGCATTTTGCTCAAGCATATTTTTTTGGAAGTTCTGCCAACCTGTTCTCACTATTGATAAAACTTTTCTTCTTGGGAAAAATAGAGAAACTCTAATAACTACTATAGGTATTGATGAAAATTACAAACTCTTCCCTCCCACCTTCGTAGTTGTTAAATATGAAAATAATGAGTTATTACTATAGTTTCTACAACAGTTACAGACTCTTCCCTCTCACCTTCGTAGTTGTTAAATAAAAAAAAAACGAGTTATTATTATGGTTTCTACAACAACTACACAATTTAGTGAAACCCGCTTAGAGTCGTGAGGACCTCTGCATTATATCATTAAGCACTTATGTCTAGTTTATGGGCATAAGATCCTCTTAGGGACTGCCACAAGCACTATTTGTGACAACCATGCTATAATTTAAAAAGACAACACGATGCTTTGTCATAGCCAATGGTAACATTATATGTGTTAAAATGTATTAGTCAGGGAACACTGGCAACTCCTGTATGTTCAATTAGCACATGAATGATATTAAGAATGATAAAAAAGGAGACATTTGATTGGCTTATAGAACATTAGATTACAAAGTGACCAATAGTATATGATGGTGGGTATATATTTGGTACAATGACTACAAATGCATATGAATATTCAATGTGACTCACATGTGCTTGGAGTATGCCAAATGAAGCCTAATTTGTATAATTTATTAAAACTTAGTTGCTTTATTTTTGAAACATTCGAACCATGGCATAATAAACTTGAATAACCACATACGAGAGTAACTTTATAGAGAAGTGAGTGTGAAACCTGCTAATTTCCACAGCCAACATGAATTAGCTACATATCATGAGTACCATGTCAAGGTAAATCATGTGGATATAATTTCATTGGAAGCTTGTTCATGCAGATGCATCAACCAAAAATATATCATATTTTATATGTGCATTTGTTTGTGGCTTTAGGAAAAAACATTTGAATCACACAACTTGTTTCAAAATATTTTACATCAGATTTTTATTAGTGGACCTACAAATTTCTGTTTCATACGATACCTGAGAATGAGATATGACCACCATATAATCAACAACAATGTATCATTATTTTATTCACTCTATTTAAAAGATGTGGTATGTCAAGAATCTTAGGCGAGGATATCCTTTCAATCAATCAGAAAATATTTGACGACTCATTGATGTTATGACAAGATTGCTATTTCATAATTAAAGTTCAAAGATGTACTATTAAAATTTGAAATAGTGAAAGACCATACCATTATGTTAATGAAGCAAGCTTTAAAAATAAAGGTTTTGCTCATGAAGATTAGCAAATAGACTCTTCATTTTTTTAAAAATAAATATCCAATTACACCAATTTAGATCTCATTTTTGCACATTTAGATTCACATTTTTGACAAGACAATACTTTATGTTTTGGCTTTGTTGTTACGCAAACCGCTATATAATAATGTCATATTGTTGCACTATCTAGAGCATAGATTGGGGTACTCGTTAACGCTGGTTTTACCCATCAATTTCCTAATCCTAACGAGAATTGGCTCAACTGAATGTGAATAGAGCCAAAGAAAGTTGGTTGAAATGACTGTTAAGTTATGTGCTAAACATCATCTTTTTAACCGGGAATCTCCATTTGCAAATGAGTGAAAAACTATTTTGATGGTGTTGATTCCACTATTAGCTTCCTATCATTAATGTATCATATCCACTCCCGCAAATTGTTTAAGCAAATATTATAATTATTGCATGCCAGCAAATTTACAGATAGAGTGATAATTTAATATCTTAGGGGCCGTTTGATTTGCTAAAAATGAAATACAATGTAAAATATTTGCAGAGTACGTTATTATAATGTATTTGAAATATTTTATGGATGTTTGGTTCACTGTAAATAAACGCGGGACTTTATGTTTTTCTTTTGTTTCATTTGAATTATATTGAAAATAGTGTAAGAATTTATTTGGGAGGCAGGCAGTAGGGCAACGGGGTGGGGGCGGCCAACAGCCGACGACAAGCGGTGTGGGTGGTGATGGGCGAAAACTTGTCGATAGTACTTTATAGTGTAATTCAAATTTGGTCAAATCGGTTTGATTCTAAATTCAGTGAAAATGAACTAATGAGTGAACTTTGAATTCATTGAATATATTATATTTGTACTTCTTCATACAAAATACATAATTTCCTCAAATTCCTGTAAATGAATTATACCACACCACAAATATTTCCAACCTAACAACTCCTTAGTGTTGCACAAAAATCCAACAAACACACAGATAAAAGAAAAGTAGCAGGATGAGACTAAGATTTTGTATGAAAAAAATCTAGAAAGAAAAAAAATGAGGTCTGACACAATCAAAGTAATCAAATCTATGTTTGTAAGTATAGAGATACACCCTTCTCTCATGAAATAAAACGAGATTACAATTGCACATTGAAAACTAAACTGTCTTTCTATAGCTCAAAATATACAAGTGTCAGAAAATTAAAAAACAACCGAAGTCTATCTATAACCGTTATAAGCAGTGTTTGCCGACAGCCGACAATCGACAGGTGGAGACGGCGAGTGGTAGCATGCGTCTATGGAGGTTGATAGTGGACGGTGGCTAGAGGTTACGGAGGTCACTCATCGAGTCTTCTCTCCAGAGCAGACCCTCGAATCTCACTAATATTTCTCTTCTTCTCCCCTCATATCTACTCCCATAAATAGTTTCGACAAATATTATAATTATTGTATGCCACAAACTTCGCAGGTAGAGTGATAATTTAATGTCGTATTGTTGCATTAAAATCCAACACACACAGATAAATGAAAATAGCTGATGAGACACTAAGATTTTTACGTAGAAAAATCCTAGAAAGAGAAAAAACAACGAAGTCTAACCCAGTTAATGTAATCAACTCTATGTTTGTAAGTGTATAGTTACACCCTTCTTTTCATGATAGAGAACAAGGTCACAATTGCATAATGAAAACTACACTTGTCTTTCTATAGAACAAAAAATATAGGTGTCAGGAAATTCAAAAATAACTGAAGTCTAGCTGCAACGGTTATAAGCAATCATCGCCGACAACCGGTAATCGACAAGTGGTGACGGCGAGTGGTGGCCTGCGTCTATGGAGGTCGCTGTGGACGGTGACTGGAGATTATGGAGGTCACTCACCGAGTTTTCTCTCCAAAATAGGCCCTGAAATTTCACTCATCTTTCTCTTCTCCCCTCCCCCCAAGTGAAAATAGCAGTCTATTTATAGTTTACTGAGAATGGGCATTTTAGTCTTTTAATAAATAACTTTCCTAACCACCTGATCGAATGGTCCAAGTTGACCTCNCGTGGTCTATTTATAGTTTATTGAGAATGGGCATTTTAGTCTTTTAATAAATAACTTTCCTAACCACCTGATCGAATGGTCCAAGCTGACCTCCCTTGATCATAGATGTTTTTTAAGTATCTGAGTGTCTTAATGACCTTGAAATTGAGTGATCTTAGACTCGTTGAATTCTTTTCTTTGAAATGCTTGATTTGATTATAAAGAACATAACATTCAATTCTATCTAGCTTCATATTTATGCATGGGCTATAGATAATGGAGAAAAGATATGTAAATGATAGCTATCATAGGAATAAAATTTATAGAATAGCAAAAGTAGCCTACCAACAAAAAAGTTCAATTGGTGGTATTGACACTGATTAAATAAGCACTTTGGCTCTTTTTTTATGACTTCTTATTTTAAATAGTATGCTTCATCTTTGTTAGTCGGTTATGGAGGCAACTACCAAGGTCCTCAGCTATCATCAAGTTTTGTATCTCAAGTGGCAGATAAGATTAAAGAGAATAATCTTAAATGATTTGGTCACATTAAACGTCAACTATCTGATGATCCAGTTAAGAGAGTAGATGTTTTAGATTTGACTTTAGCTGAGAAAAGTAGAAATAAACCTAAAAAGACTAGGACATGTATAAGAAAATGATCTTGATTTATTAGAATTAAATGAAAATATGACACTCAATATGACTCAAAGAAGAAAAATGATT
>JXCR01072068.1:10428-35904 GCA_002079205.1 Phalaenopsis hybrid cultivar
ACAATTAGGTGACCTGAATTGAATGCATGCCCTAATCACACCTATAATCTAGTTGGCATTAAGGCTCAACTTCCAAAAAAAATACATAAAATGGTAACATGTTTCATAGGGATTTTTTTATAAATGTTATGAATGCTATAAATATTTCTTATTGGAAAAAAAAAACCATTATATGTTAACATGTTTAAGTACAAAAAAAATAGCTTCTCATAGTGAAAATTTCTAGAAAATAATAAGAAATTAATAGTCAAATAGAAATGTGATAGTGATTAGAAAATTAAAGAAACTGGAAAACTGTAATAAATAAATTTGTACTCTAGCAAAAATTAATAAATCTTATGAATTTGAATTTCGTAAATGTTCGGGTGTGTAAGTCCAAATATGATCTAATCAAAGAACGTTGGACTATACTCAGCCAAAATAACTTAAATCTAATTCAAATCAAATCAAATAAAACCTAATTCTTATTCAAGCTCAATCCAATCAATTTGATCTTCCTTTAAAACATTTAAACCTCAAATTAGCTATTGAGCTGGCTTGAACTATTAAAAATTCATTATGGGTATCATTCAATAATCAAAATTATTTAAAACCAAATAAAGTTAGATTAAACAAATGTTCAAAAAATCTCAAAATGATCAATTGTACTCAAACCCTAGGCCCTTTAAATTTTGATTAGATCAATTCAGTCACTTAACTTAACATGATCCTAAAAGTTCAAATTAAAATTGACATTGACAAGGCATTTTCTAAAATTTTAGGTGAGTCGCCCAAATAAATTTAAGACTATTTGGACATTGAATCAATTTAAATTCACTTAAACTCAAACTATTTTGTTTATAATTAGTTCAATCAAAGTCAAAGTAACTATTACCAAAGTCCTCTTAATGATTCATTTGGCTCTAGTAGTCTTCCCAAGATGATCCATTTCCACATGGACCCTTTCAAACATAAACTTACCCAAAATCATCGATTAAAATTAGGTCATTCAAATTACTATGTTAGGAAGACCTAATCAAGGCTTTGATATTCATTTAAATACCCTATATAATAGAATTAAATCACTACCAGCCCAACCCAGTAGTATATACTCATCTAAAATCCAAATTGAGCAAGACAAGGTCAACCCAATAGTTAGCCACTTCCATCGAAATGACCAAAAACACTTGAAAGCCTCTTATTGGATTATCCAAAAATCACATATAAGTTGAAATACAACTATTGCCCCTTTCTTGGCTGAACCCATTCACCAGAAAGGTCTATAAATAACCCATACTTTAATGTCTTCGGGTTTGCTTGCTTACATTCAAAACCTTTTTCTAGAATTGCTTGCATCTTGAGCCATTGCTCTCCATTTCTCCTCTTCAAACCAAAATATGATCTACTTCTGAGAGGGTGACATTGGTTTTGATCAAATTCTTTACTTGGGTGATTGGAGCTCTTACATTTCATGCTAAGAGGATTGGATATGCCAAAAAAAAAACTAATAAAGTCATTAATTGTTGGATCCTCGCTGCATTGGATATTCCTCAATCCACTATCCAAATATATTTTTATTTTTCTTCAATTGTTTAACAGATATAAATCTTCAAAAATATTGAATGTAGAATTGGTTTTCTTAGGACTTGATCCTCTTTAATGGATAAAAATTCTAGAATCCTCCATTAAATTTGTGGGATCACATGCTTCTTGATGAGATGTTGTAGTTAATTTCTTGAACTAATGAGGAGAGTGAAATGATAGTCGTTCATTTCTTTCTTAATGAAATAGATGTATGTGATTTAAATATATTAAAGAATGAACTTACTTCCAATTAATTTCTTGAACTCATATATCAGAGCCTTGTGCCTATGACAAGGCACAACATGAGGCTCTAATTATTGGTCTGCAGTTAACAATTCTAATGGAATTTTTAAAAAATCAATTTTTTTTGGAGATTCATAGTTGGTGATCAATCAAATTACTTGAACATGCAAAATTTTCAAACCAAATCATGAATTCGCCAGCACTAACAATATATTATGAATTTAATTTAATAAATATCAAATATCAACTTGTATTGAATACTCTATGGCAGTAATACCATTGTGGATAATTTAATAATGTTGGTGAAGGAGATAACTTAATTGGAAAAGGAGTATGTGCCGATCAAAGTTTAGGATTGTTGGGTCCTCTGATCACAATTGATATGTAGTATGTTCATAGACACAAGATCAAAGGGAAGGTTGCTCTCACTTCAGTTGAGGAATCAACTGATTAGAGACAACCCTTTGTGGATTACCTATGAGAGGTAAAATTAACTCAAGATAAATTATTAGCTCATCAAATGAAATCCTGAGTGTTATCTAATGCCCCTATAAATGGCACACTTTCATAAAGATCTTTTAATCATATGTGCTTATATTGCTTAGATAGGAACGAAGCCTAAAAGATAGTCAAAGAAGTACACTTTGAAATATATGTTGCCCACCTATCTGGCACTAAAATGAAAAAAAAAAAAAAAAGATTAAGAGAATGGTGCATTAGTGGCTAATAATGATTAATAGTTGCATGGAAATTGCACTAAATTTTCATTAATGTCAAATACATGTCATAATATTTCATAGCTTCAGAACATTTAGTGACTTGATGCTATGAAATATTGTCAAAATTGTGCATAATTTGTGGGTGAAAAGCCAACAGGTTTTTATTGGAGTTGCAGACTTATTTGGAGACAAAAAGATGGATGAAAGGTAAATAGAAAAAATACTTTACAGTTTGAATGTTGTTATAATTATGAGCGAGGCATTGAATGTCACCCACTTGGCATCATCTATATCAAAGAAATGGATAACCTACCTGTGCTATTTAGATACATGATTAAGAGGCTAGTGTTATGGCACATATTACCCCTTTCGTGTATGCCCAATAGTCACATAGTCAATATCTATAAGAAAGAAGTTTTCATCCCATCATACACTGACCTCCATGAATTCAAGCCACATTTCTCAATAGTCTCTTTTATAAGTTAGTGTGATATTATTTTTTATAGAGAGATCAACATACTCGGCTCTAGAGAGTTTGTTGGAGTATGCACCATTCCCCTATCTAGAGGTCCATTGTTGGTTATTAACTGAAATGGATTTGACTTAGCTAAGCATTGTGTGTCATTTGTCCCTCACTAGAGGATTTCCATCACATTTCAAAAATTGCAAAATTCTAAGCTTCCCTACACCTACATTACATATACTGATTTGTAGAGCATCACTCCTCCGCACTTTGAAGATAATAATTAAAAAATTATTAACGTTATTGTCAACTTTGTTGTCAATATATGCATACTTTTTATTGTTTTTAGTCATTTATAAGAGTTTGTTGTTATACTCAGTTACTATGAATATCTTTCTATTATTAAAATATATTTTAGAATTTTTTTTCTTTACTCAAGGAACAAAATTTTCATTAATTGAATGTATGGATGTTATATACATATTTTTGTTTTTAACAAGATGATATTTATATGGCTCAAAAATAACAGCTTATTTTAAATGTGAATTGTGAATCTTTTTGAATTGACACTGGGTCTAAAACTTAAGAATCAAACCAATACCAAAACACATTAAATATGACATTTAAAAGCTTACGAACAAGTTATCAATTATTTTTGAACAAAAAAATCATCTTTTTTAAACAAAATGTCAAAAAAAAAAAAACATCAAAAACTTTCCAGCACAACATAAAAAATTTTAAAACCAAAACATCAATCATTCTAAAAAATAAATAGAAAAAAAAAATTCAAACAAACATATCAAAAACCTTGAAAATAAACATTAATTATTTTCAAACCAAAACATCAATTATTTTCAAATAAATCATCGATCAAAATAATCTTCTCTAGGTTTAGCATAATCGCCCCTCGGGTTGTTTTTTCCTTCAATTAGCGTTCAAGTTAGATGTGAATCCATATACTTTCTAACCTAAACTAATCAATATGATTATCTTCTTTGATTGGATATGAGTCTCTGTGTTTTTCATCTTAATTTGATCAGGAGCCTAAAACCAATCTTAATCACTCCTTTATTTTGGTTAATTGGTTATTTTGTGCCTCGATATGGTCAATAGGCCAATGCCTTTCCTAATAAATCTAAGATGGGTGTGAGACATTGTGTTTATTATCTTAGTGTAGACATTGAAAACCGTATATGCCCTCTCCAACCCATATTCATAAATCTCCACTAAATGCTGGTCTACACCTTGACTGAGTAAGTTTAGTATAAATTCCCTGCAACTACTCTGTAGTTTTAATCATTGAACACCATAATGTTAGGACCACTAGACCTAATTTTTAGACTTTTCTAGAGGTTTAACTTTGGGATTCATTGGTGTTGGAGCAAACCTTCTTCGGCACCATTACGATATGATCAAGTTAACTGACCTTTAATCAGTCAAGGATGATTGTGTAATAAAGGTTAGTATATGAATTTAATGAATGTTTAAACCTTATAAAAAGATCAAAATAATCTAAAAACGTGCTTTAAAAATTTATAAGATAGTATATAAATTAAAATTATGATTTTCTATATTTTGTCATTTTTAGGAATTATTTATTATTAAAAAATTGATTTATTTTATTTTTTTCAAATGAAGTAAATATTTTAACCCAATTTCCTGAAAACCTTATAAAATTTAGTCAGGAGATCAGAAATGATCTCAAGAATTTTTGGTATGAATTTCGAGGATTATTAAATTTTTATTAATTTTTATACACTATTTGAATCTCATATATTTTTTTTTTNTGTTAACAAGACAGAAGCAACTACTTTAATAAAAAACGCTCTTAAAAAAATATCACTCATAAAATGTAATTAACTATAGGAGATTGTACTTACAAGAGACATATACCTTAGAATAAAATAAATCAAAATATATTAAAAAATGGTCAAGAAAGTTCATGGTTTACCCAAGCTTAACTTTTAAAATCTTTTATTTGGTGATTAAATTCATCATAGAATAATATTTTTATATTTTGACAAAAACATATTATTTTTATATCTATTTGACAATGTAAATAATAATTTTTAAAATTTGTATAGTGGTGCATTTCCTTAATCCACTGCAAGCAAGAAGTTATGTTGGACACTTGTAGATTGATATGTATAGGAAATACGATGATATGTGTTTAATTTAATCATTTTAATGTTAATTTTACACATTTGAAAGGTATTCATGATAAATTTTGAAGGATTTAGAGTCTTATATTCATTAGAGTTGAGAATCAAAGAAAAAAAAGCTAAGACAAGTACTAGTGCCTAGGTTTCAGGGTCAAGCGCCTAAGCACCTAAGGAGCTCAAAGTCGTCCAAAATATAAAGAAGGCTGGAAGAAGGCACCTTGATAGCAGTACTTAGGTGCTACATCTTAAACACCTAGATTTTATATTCAAGTGCCTATGTGTCCAACACCCTAGAACCACAATACAAGCAGCTAGAAAGTAGGTGTCGTGACTGCACCGCATAAGCACCAGTGACTAGTGCCTATGCATTAATTTATACATTTTGATGTATTGTGCATTTCATATGCACTAATTCATGATGGAGGCCTTATATTCTATTTTGTCAATGTAAGAGAGGATACTCACCACATTTTGGAGAGCATTGTAGAGGAGAAGAAGCTAGAGCAACAAGATTTCAATGTAAGTGAGTGAAGTGAGAAGAGAAAGTGAGAATTCTGAGTATGTAATTGTGTCTTGTACTTCAACTTTTCATTTGGAAAAAAAATAAATATAAATTTGAAAATATTTGGGTATATTCATTAGGTTTTATTTGTTAAGCTCTTCTCTTTCTATTTTCTTTTAATGAAATGTGATATTGTTGTTTACAAGCATGGTTTCTGAATAGATTTCTCTTTCTCTTTTGAATTGGTGATGTGGGTGTAATTTAAATTTGGTGTTGATTTAACCTTCTATTCTTCATTTACATTCATCATTACTAGTTGGATTGTTAAAACATGTTGTAAACTTTTAAATTCGGAAGAATCTTGAAGGGAAAAACTAAATCAAACCCATTAATTTAATGAGAAAAGGGATATTCCCTCTAAATTGGTGCAATCCTTTAGGAAGAATTGGAATCTTGGGCTATTCTCTGGATCTAGGCAGCTAAACTTTTGTTACCAAAACCTTCTTAGACATCTGAAAGGAGATAAGAAGGATTGTTGCTCTTGATTGTCACTACTAATCAAATCACAAATTCAAACTTATATTCATGTAGAACTAGTTCTGAGAAGAATTTTTCAAACATTAAAAACTAATTTGAAACCCTCACCTCATTAGCTTAAGATCATTTTATTTTGAAATTAGGAGTAGTGACTTTAAGAAAAATCAAAACTTCAAACACTCAAGCTAAATTCAAAACCAATAGGCTAGAAATTTCATTTTGGAAATTTGCTCGTTCATTGTGGGATTAATATAAGGACTCAAATATGTATACTACTTGGACAACACATATAATTATGTGATTCCCCAATGCTTCACAACATTTGGTCTGTGTCATACATGAAATAAAAGCCATGATAGATTCTTGTAGGTAAGCACTCTTTCCCATTTCTCCCTCAATGAGCACTTTTTCATGTCCTTTAAATCCACATAGTATTTAGATTTACTAAATTGGAGAACTATTCAAAAATGAATAAAATCCAAATTTAGTAAATCTTAGGATTTAAAATATCCTGTTCTACTATTTGATACGATTTAAATTAAAATCCTACTTAAATCCCAACCATAAATATGTTACCAAAGAAGAACTTAAAAATAGGCTAAAAAGGAGCTTATGTTGAAACCTTAGAGAGAAATCTCCAAATAAGTTTTTACCTATAATGTTTCGATATTTTGTAAAAAAATGTATGATACATATATAATATATACATATTTTATATATCATATTTTATATAGTCATATATGCTATTTTTGTGTTCAATTAAGAAATTTAAAAAATTAACAAACACATTTATCTTATATAAATATAAATATCTTAATCAAATAACTAGGTATAACTTTAAAGATCACTGATATAACTTGAAATATTAATTTAAATACACAAATTTTATTTTCCTTATAAATAAAAATTTTCTTATAGTTTTAATAATATTATTTTATTTTATTTTTGGTTTGGTTAAGAATCAATTTCCTCAACTTCAAAGAAACAACATTTCATATCATGGAACTTTTTACTTAGATGGGTTAAAGTATTTAATGAACTCAAATAAACTCTTTATTTTTTTGAAAAAAACAACATAATTTTAATTTATATTATTTTTTTATGTAATTGTCATATAATTTTTTAATTTTTATAATATAATATTATAATGATGTATCTAATGTGTTTCATGCATGTATCCATGCATTATAAGTATTCACCATATAATAATATCAAATAAAGAAGAATGCAAATGTGCATTATATTATTTTTTTATAGTCCTTATTAAATAAAATCAATAAAATTTATTCAATCAAATGTTAATAGCCTTAAAATCAAACAATAAAGGATTGATTAATATAGTAAATGTAAGCTCACAAAGATATCATATACAATGTTTGAAAAGAAATTTAGAACCAAGATAATATATAACACATTGCTAATTTTAAAAGTTAAATGCTAAATTTATAAGGTGATGCTACCTTCAACATTAGTTCAGGAAGTGCTGGACTAAAATGCAGCTCGGCCAGGTATTATTTTGAAATTATTAATTTTATGCTCCAAAATTATCATTTTCTACATAAATAATTGTAATGTTTGGAATTTCATGCTATGACCTATATTTGGTTCATTATCAATGTATGAATAGCACAAAATAAGTTTTGGTAGCTATCAGACCACTTTTTACATAAAGTTTTGGGTGTCGAGCTTTCAAGCATGAAACTGTCCCACATAAAAACTTTCAAATGGAGTGTTGTTTTGTCGGCGAATGTGTCTGGATCGTCTAAATCTTTAAAATTTTCCCTCCAAACCTAAATTGGACACCGTCTTGAGGCTCACTTAGTCTACAATAATTAAGATAATTTGGACAATAATTATGATTTTATCCTCGAAATGAGCTTAAATCATCTCCAAATTCAAAATATAATCAAATTGAGCTACGAACAACAAAATTGGCCAATTTGAATTTTATTTGAGCTATTGCCCAAAATCTTAGTTTTCATGGGGTGAAACCCACAATTTTCTCTTCTTGGGGGTTGTTTTGACCTAAATCAACTCCATCACTGAATTTCTTGAGTTTATTTCTTTCAGAATGGACCAAGGTTGTCATTTTGGCCAAAACTCCTAAATTTATTAGCCTTCAGGCACACTCGAGGACATCGGTGGCATGCGCGTGCCTGTGCTTATCTGTACACGTGCGAGCATGCCTACACATGCGTGCATCCGAACACTCCAGTTCCCAGGCCTCCACCCACGCTTGTTCGTGCTCATATGTGTGCTCCTGCATTTACACTTGTGCTATCCTACACCCCAACATTTTTTTCGCACACGCATGCAGTGTTTCTGTGCTCACGCTCCCTACGTGTGTGCGTGTGTTGCTTTCGCACACGTGCCCTTGTACCATAGAGTGCCACACCATTGCACTCACGTGTGCTCCTAGGGTGCAACCACGTACCGCCTCGACCTTGATTAGTGTGACTACACCATTAGGCTTCTTGTTCGAGCCCAATGGACATTCGTCGTGACACTTCGCCGCCCAGTGATTTGTGGGAGCTGCAACTATTGAGGGATGCTTGACCATCTATCTCTTCTCAATCGTCAGTCTTCAGAGTCAATCCATATGAGGTAACTGCTCTCGCCACCAACTCTTCCACTTCCGACGCCTACAAATAGCCCCATTCTCTCCACATTTTTTGGGGCACCTCTTCCTCTCCTCCTCCCTTCTCCTCTCCGGCGATGCTCTGATTGGCTCTCCTTCTCCAGTAAGTCTCTTTCCTCCTATATTTTTTTTTATTTTTTTTTCATTTAAGTAAATTAATTAAATAAAGTAATTAGGTTAATCTAGGGTTTGGGATAGCCCTAGGTTAGCTCAAACCAAACTTAGCCCAAACCCCATCTGACCCTAACCCGACCTGACCTGAACCCGATCTGACTCAAGTTCAACATGACATGAACCTGATTAGAACCCAACCTAACCCTAACATGACCGAACCCAACCTGACCCGAACCTAACCAGACCCAAACATGACCCAAATTGCACCTGAACTAAACCCAATCTGAGTTGAACCTGACATGAACCCAACTTGACCCAAACCTAACCTAACTTGACCTAACCCAACCTAGCACAGCCTAGCCCAAACCAACTTAACCCAAACTAACCCAATCTAACCTAACATGACCCAACCTAGATCAACCTAGCCTAGGGTTGTAAACGAGCGAGCTCAAGCTTGGCTCGCGTTCGGCTCGTTCAACATTGCTCGTATTCGAAATCTGCTCGTATTCGAAACCAGCTCGTGAACAATGTGTTCGTGTTCGGCTTGATTTATATATTTGTGTCCATGTTCGGCTCGAAATTGATTTGTTAAAATTAAACTGAAAAAATAGATGTAGTGATGGATTCGAACCTGAATCAAATATATGCAAAACAAAGCGCATAACCACTTTGCCACAAGAGCAGTTACGATTTAAACATAAATATAAATATATATAATATATTATTATATAAATAATATGTGTAATATATTATTATATAAATAATTATATAATTTTTTTTAATTTTGAGCTAAAATGAGCCGAACATGAGCGAACAAAGAGTTGTTTATGTTCGGCTCGTTTACTTAATGAACGAGCTGAAAACAAGTGACTTAACTAGCCGAACACGAGCTGTTCGCGAACAACGAGCTTTTTTAACAGCCCTAACCTAGCCTACATAACCCGAACTAACCCAACCTAGCCCAACCTGACCCAAACTTAGCCCCCTCAACCTGATCGAACCTAGCCCGACCTAGCCTGACCTAACCCAACCTAGCTCAACATACCACAATCTAGCACGATTCAAGCTAGCCTAACATAGCTCGACCCAACTTACCCCAACTTAGCCTAACCTAGCTCAAGCAAACCCAACTCAATCAAGCCCAATCTAACACAACCTAACGAAACTGAGACCGTCCTAGCCTAACCCAACCGAGCCCAACCTAGCCTAACCTAATCCAACTAATCCAACCTAAACCCAACACAACCAACCTTAACTAGACCTAGCTAACCTCAGCTAGCCTAAGCTAACCTTGGATAAACCAACCCTAGCCCTAGTCCTGGGCCTAACCTAATTCATGTTTCATGTTTAATTCAAGTCATGTATAGTGTACGTAGCCCTCACGTATAATCCAATTCATGTTTCATATTTTATGTATATTTCAATCATGTTTCATGCTCTTCGTATTTTTTATGCATGTTAACCAAAAAAAGAGGCTAAAAGAAAAAGAGGGGAACCTCTCATGTAGGTTCTTCTTGTGAATATTTTATTAAAATATGTTAAATGCAAAACTTTAAACCTATAAAGACTTTAGGAATCAAACAAATCATGGGTTAAATATCAAACAACAAAAATATCTAAACCCGGCTAACTCTAATTTTTACAACCACAACCTAGGTTAGATCTAAACTGTGAACCCTAGATTAAAAAATGTAAAAGAAAACTAAGGCCTACACACTGAAATAGTCCACTCTAGAAGCCTGGAGTAGAATACTAGGTACCAATAGATAGAATTAAGGAATAGGGCCTATAAAATAAATGCCATACCCCTCAAACTATGGACATACCCTAGGAAGAAGTAACTCATGGTTACCGACGAATGTACTCCAAACCACTTAATAATATATCGTTCTACCTTAGGCCATGACTATAGCAATAAGAAACATCTCCTATTGTTTTGTTGGTTAATAGCCTAAGGATACCAACACACCTGGGTTGATGGAAAGCCATAGGCATCTTGACCAGGGGCATTATTCACAAATTTTAGATTATTACACACTTGTAGGTTCCTTATAGACTCTAGACTATTAGGACTTACACTTCCATCTAGAAATATTTCCTAATTAACCCTTCTCTTTAGTTTAGGAATCACATTCAACTCAAACTAATCCAAGTTTAAACTTTTCAATCAATCAAATCCATCCAATATATCTTAAACTCTTTTTATACCACAGTTGACTTCAATTTAAAGTTCTTCAATCATCAGCAAATCTAAATCTTTTGGGTAAATAGTCCTCCCTAGGATAGTCAAATCCCTTCTCTTGGGCCTTTCCATGACACATCTTTATTGGATTTTAAGCCCCATCTTTTGAGCTTAATGCTTACAGCTCCAAACTTGGAGCTCTTTATCACTTTTGAAATCTCAACTTTGAAATTTAAACCTTGAAATCTGAGTAATATATGTCTATATTTTAATTAAGAGTTTTCTCTAAAGTTCAAAGCTTTATAAATGTTATTAATTGTAAGGATCTGCTCTCGTAGGGGTACTAAATTTCATAATAAAATAAACCCTATCTTATACTTAATATGCATGAGAAAAATTTGTCTCATATAAACCCATAAGTCTTAAGAAATTTTCATCATCTAAATTATTAAGTCCATTTCTTAGGTAATATTTATTCTGCTTGAGAAAGTATCCTATTTTTTTAAATGTCATATATGATCATTTAGATAAAAAATATTCTAAGATGTACATTGGACACATGAACCCATCAAAGAATAAAATATTATTTCAGCAGTATTAAGTCAGTGAATTGTTATAAACCTTAGAAATTTGCCAAAATAGATATATAAATTTAAAATAATTTACTTAGTTAGTAACATGTTTTAAAGAACTAGTGGTTCACTTCAAACAAATTTATATAGTGTTGTAAAACCAAAATAGGTTATTATTAATATACATTTCCTTAAATCTGCCTGTTTTTTGCATGATTTCACCAACTCAGTGCATGCATGATTTCACCCAAAATAGGTGGTGCATGAGATTAGTCCCACAACATGGGAGGAGAAAATTTCTTCCATTTTTTTTCTTTGTGAAAAAAGAGGAAAACCCTCTCATTAACTATCATCTAAATTTTCTCCCGTTTCATGAAATTTTAATAAAATGTTATTTATCAACTCTAAGAAATTAAGGCAGAAGAATGTGTACAAGGGTTATTTAAAACTTAAATCTCTCTCTCAATCTCTTTCTTTCTACATTTTGAACAAAGAGTAAGCTTATCACCAATCCATATTATAATTATTTTCATGAAGGGTAGGCAAAAAAATTTGTATGACTGGGACATGATTGATTCTTATAGAAAGAATACAATTATTATCAATTTTTATGCACATTTATTTGAAAAATATTATGTAATAAGTATGATTATTATCACATCATAGTTGTTTATGTGGTTGACACGGCTACTATTAAAGTGACATTTGACCCATCATCACTAATGTGTGAGGGTATAAGGCGATGCTCTTTCCATTCTTAGATACAAGCCATTTCTCTTTATGAACTTAACTCATTTAAATCATTAGTTTTTTCATGAGTTCAATCACATGTTAGCACATTATAATTGATTAATGGATTATTTAAATTTAACATTTTAATCACTAGCTTGATCAAAATTCAATCTAACCTAAATATCTCTTAAATTTTAAAATTAATTGATCTAGTTAATTGGCTAAATCTTTTTGGTAGGGTGTAAATACTCAAATCATAAATGAATGTGGTAAAAATAATTAATGCGCCAGATTAAGACCTCTTGAATCAATAGGATCCAAATAATTCAACTAAATCTAAATTATGGAATTGAATAAATCAATTTTGAAAATCCCTTTCAATTGAATGAATATATACAAATAGTCTCTTGGTGAGACTTGATTTGGCACTTCTATTTGATTTAACATAAATAAAACTATTTGACTCTAATTAAAACCCTTAAATTGAAAAAAAATTATTAAATACATGACCTTAAAGAGGTCTTCTTATAAGAAATAGACCTGGTTAGTCCCCAAATAAGTTAATTAGCTCACCTAGCTTGTGTTGACACATTTTGCCAGATACCATAGTTTAACAAATTTGACTCATTCAACAAAATTTAGCCAAGAAAATTTTAAAAATTACACTTAATTGTTTATACTAAGATGACATGAGCTTTATTAATTGACATTTCACTAAGCCTAAATTGGATAATACGTTCAAACATCCTAAATTAACCCAATTGAATCTATAAGGCTAAATTGGCCAATTTGATAAATTTCACCTCAACCTATCATTCTAATTCATATGAGTGTATCCTTATTGTATTAGGTTAATGCAATTACCTCTTAATTAAGCCATTTGATTCCAATTGAGCCAACATATCCCATTTGGATTCTATAAGATCCACTCAACCATTTTTACTAGGTTGGCATATTTTGATTAAATTAATTATATATTGATCTTGGATAAATTATACATATAATAATTAAGTTAAAGTAACTCTTGTTTTGATTGAATTAGCCCAATTGGATAATTGGACCCTAAATGCATTCCAAATTTTGTACATTTAAAATCTCTTCACCCAAATGATCTAAGAATCTTTAGTTGGACAAAACTTTGAATTCTCGAACTTTTTTATAATTTCACTTAGTGAGACACATTCCGATGGATGCAATTGGCCAATTCACTCAGTCAGTTAAGTTTCGACAATATTACCTAAAATTTGACTTTTCCTAAATTTATTTCATAAAAATCATTTTTTATTTTTTAAATATTTAAATTTTTAATTTTTGATAGTTTAAAAAAAAAAAAACCTCTTGCATGCATTCATAAGTAGTTTGGCACCTTGACTTGACTTTCTATTGTAGTCTAGACACATCATTTTGGATAGCTACTCTCTAAATGTATTTAAGCGCTTTTAATCAAATCTACTTTTAATATAGCTTACAACTCTCGAACATTACATACATTTCAAATCATAATGACCAAAAAATACAAACATCAACGGCATCAAACAAAACATGATTGAAATATAGAAACTATCACTCTCAAGCTATATCACAAATTGAACACACAAACTTCAACAGTTAGAGAGAGAAGGTGCTGCTAAAAGAGATGTTCAAACATCATTGTTGTATGGAAGTTCATGTGCCTATTTTGGCCAGATTTCCCCAAGAAAAACATCAATGGTGTCATTGGACAATTAAGTGCATTATTATGAGGCATATAAAGTTCATTTATTATTATTTTAAAAGCTATATTGTAGAATTTAATGACATAATAATATCCATGAATAACATGAATAAACATTTATTGGCTTTCTCAGGATCTCTAATGCCCATGTTGGCTATATTTCATCAGTGCAATCCTGAGAAAAAGACCAGACAGATTCCAAAGATTTAAAGTTCAACCTTAAAAAAATAAGTCCAACTCCCAAGAATGAGCCCCTGTAGGAATATTCAGAGTCAAAAAACTGTCAGCAATGCTGAATTTGAACTCTTCCTGTCTTGAATTCAACATGCAAGATTTAGGTTGCCTGCTTGAATATGCACCAAAAATTCCAGATCCTCTGCCTTCTATATGTAACACCATATCAGAATTATTATTAGAGGGATCAATATCTTCCACAGCTCCACCAGAATTATACATTTGAATTAAACCAATAGGGGCAAATTCAACATTTTTGTCATAGACCTGTTAAGGAGTGCCACGACAAATTAACGCTAATGAAATTAACCAAAAAATCAATACCGAAAGATCTAACAATTT
The DNA here is from genome assembly GCA_002079205.1 of Phalaenopsis hybrid cultivar. Taxonomy (NCBI): domain Eukaryota; kingdom Viridiplantae; phylum Streptophyta; class Magnoliopsida; order Asparagales; family Orchidaceae; genus Phalaenopsis; species Phalaenopsis hybrid cultivar. Next base: position 25,146 of record JXCR01072068.1, read on the forward strand.
ACTTGTGCTCATTACATTAAAACACCATGTATTCAATGGTTGGGGCATTTACATACATACTAATATTAGTGTTCTCTATTTCGTTATTCGGGTAACGCCTCTCATTACCTGCCGCAAGTAGGACCACCACTCTCTCCCATCATCACAGAACACGCTTAAAATATCCAAACCACCTCCTGCAGAGAATATTACTTCTGCCTTCTCCTGTATATGTAACAGTCTTCTGTGTAACAAGGTTTAATTCGCTTCTCTTATTCATATGCAATGTAATAAGTATTCTCCAATCTTTGTTCTATCGCTATATTCTCTTTATTCTTCTGCTACTGTTATTATGGTACCAGAGCTTCTTGTGCTCTAACGATCTTCAATCTTCCCTCACAACCGAACACTACAAGCTCTGCAATGTCTTTTCTCACAACCAAACACTACAAACTCCGCAATGGCAACCTCAAAATCCTCTGAAACACATGGAAACCTCTCCACCGAAGATGAACAAGGAAGCTGTATTGCTGATATTCCGCCAAATCTTAAATTTCTCACGAGTAATACCAAAAATATTGCTCACACTTAGCTCTCTTCTGACAATTGTCCTGTATAGAAAGCTCTAGTTGTCAAAATGTTCACCGCAGAAGTATGGCTGACGATCTCCAAGCGCCTCCAACCTACCAATAGATCTTGGCTAAATCCAACTCAAAATGAGCTCCACACTATGACGATGAATACCCTATCCATAACCCAACATCTCGCCAAAATCAAAACGGTGGTCGATAACATATCCGCCGCCGGAGGCCATTTAGACAATGAGGATGTGATCTTGTATACACTTTAATGGACTGCCAGCGCAATATCAATCATTTAAAACAGCCATCTGAACCCAACTGCAACCGATGGACTTAGACAGCTTCTACTCACTATTATGTAGTGAAGAGATCAACCAACTTAATGATACACTCAAGGCTGAACCTGTTGCTAACCAGCAGCTTGCTCTTGCAGCTCCACGCGACCGCAACTAAAATACATCTCGCTGTCGAGGCAGGAATCAACAGTCCAAGCAGCAGAGATCTCAACCCAAATCCTCTATTATTTGTTAAATTCGTCATAAAACAGGTCACTCAAGAACAACCTGTTGACACCGCCAGAACCTCGACTATGTGCCATCCAACCGAGCCTTACAAGCTTCGACCACACCCCAGGTTCTTAATACCGGCGCAACAACTCACCTAGCATCTGATTTCAACCATCTTCAAACAGTCGGCCACCGGAGCGGGACAAATACTGGTAGGAAATGGTTAATTTGTCTTAGTTCACCACTACGGTAACGACATCCTCCCGACNAAGGTTCTTGATACTAGCGCAACAACTCACCTAACATCTGATTTCAACCATCTTCAAACAGCCGGCCACCGAAGCGGGACAAATACTGGTAGGAAATGGTTAATTTGTCTTAGTTCACCACTACGGTAACGACATCCTCCCGACGCCCGAGCGTAAGCTTAAACTCTACAACATTTCGCACTCCATTTCTCATACTCAACCTTCTCTCTGTACAAAAATTAATCGTTGATAATAATCTTTCCATTACCTTTAACTCTACTGGTTTCCACATATTTGATCCTCAGACAAATCAGACAATACTTTGGAGCATCAGATCGAACAGACTGTACCCAATCCAACCTTCGACTCCCACTTCTCGCTTGGAAGCATCTCATAAATCCTTCGTTACAACCATCACCAATCCACTCATATGGCANTCTTTAACTCTACTTGTTTCCACATATTTGATCCTCAGACAAATCAGACACTACTTTGGAGCATCAGTTCGAACAGACTGTACCCAATCCAACCTTTGACTCCCACTTCTCGCTTGGAAGCATCTCATAAATCCTTCGTTACAACCATCACCAATCCACTCATATGGCAAAAGCGTTTGCCACCCTCATGCGGACATCGTCCATCACATCTCCAAGAAAAATCCATCTCTTGTAATTTCAACAAAGTCATTGTCATGTGAATGTTGTAATTGTAACAAGAGTCACAAATTACATTTTCTCTCAATGTCTCACATTTTTATTTATCTTTTCAACTTATTCACTCAGATGAAAGGAGACCCTCTCCAATTTTCTCTAATCAAGGATATATATATTACGTTCTCTTTATTGATGATTATTCCAAATTTTGTTGGTTATTTCCCATGCACCATAAAGCTGAAACCACTCAAATGTATTCTCTTCATAAAAATGATTCAAACTCTATTTAAAACAACCATTAGTATGCTTCGCTCCAATTGAGGTGGAGAATAAAATAATGCCACCCTTCATTCTTTCCTATCCCAAGAAGCAATTCTTCATCAATTCTCTGCCCCTATACACCGGAAGAAAATGGTGTTGCCGAACGCAAGCATCGTCACCTAATTGAAACAACAAGAACACTTCTCTATGATGCCTCCGTTCTATTTAATTTTTGGATTGACACACTTCAAACAACACTATACCAAATTAACCGTATGCCTTCCAAGGATAATAATTTTGTCCCTATGAACAACTACATCAACGATCTCCAACTTACTCCCATCTAAGAGTGTTCGGTTGTTCTTGTTACCCATAGCTCAAGCATACGAAATCTCATAAATTAGCACCTCTTTCCACTCCGTGCGTTTTCCTTGACTATTCTCCCCAACATAAAGGCTTCAAATTTTATAATCATGCATCGGACAAAATTATAATATCAAGGCACGCATATTCCATGAAAACTCTTTTCCATTCAAAAATCTCACTCACAATACATCCACCACCCCTACTAATCCTACACACAAATCCACCAAATAGTCCTCGTCCCGCCATCTACCACTCCAGCTACCTCACCTTCTATCACAATCACTTCTCTATCCCACACTCCTGTAACACCAGCAATACATACCAATTCCTCCTCGACATTCCCCATGCCACTGCAACTCCACAGGGCAACCAATCCAGCAATTCCCTCGCCAGCATTCCCCATGCCATTGCTGTTATTACATACCACCCAATTCTTACGTATTTACATATCTAAAACTTAAACTTTGCTTTTTAAATTTATAGAACCCAAGTATTTCATAGGAAAAAAAATATCACTATTTTAACTTTTAAAAAGTGAAATACACCTTTTCATGAAGAGGTAAGGTGGCATAGATGTAAAAATTGAAGTTTAGGTGCTAGATATGTAAATACATAAGAATTGAGTGACATGTATATATACCTTCCATGATGATTTTGCAAAGGACTTAAGAGTCATCAAATCAGCTTTAATTCTGATATTTAAGCATTGCTTACCAATCGTGTACTTTGGCCTTATCAGAATATGAATATCTATATGAAAAATGACAAGTGAATTTTTGACTTGATGAAAAGTTGGATGAACTAACTTTGATTGGAGATATGGTGAAAACTTCACATTGGAAGACCTTCAGTGATACACCAAATGTCCCATTTTTTGGCAATCTATAAAGAGAACCTGTAAGAGAAAGAGGACTGAGTAGGATTTGTTAGCAAAATCTTTATTATAGATAGAACAAGCAAGCACATTAATATACTCCGAACAGAGCATATTCCATTAAAACCAATTACAATCAGTCAGTATCAGTTTATGTAGAAAAGCTTTAACGAGCCTCTAATTAGCCTCATTTCCACGAATTATTTCCAAGAGAAACTGAAATACAAGGTTGAAAAAGCCATCTGCAGTTGTTAGCTAAAGCGACTGAATGCTTCATCTTGTTTATGTTGAAGTGTTATGAAATTTTCATACATACCACACAATTCTTTTGTATTTACATATCCGTAANTGTATTCTCCAATCTTTGTTCTGTCGCTATATTCTCTTTATTCTTCTGCTACTGTTATTATTGTACCAGAGCTTCTTGTGCTCTAACGATCTTCAATCTTCCCTCACAACCGAACACTACAAGCTCTGCAATGTCTTTTCTCACAACCAAACACTACAAGCTACGCAATGGCAACCTCAAAATCCTCTGAAACACATGGCAACCTCTCCACCGAAGATGAACAAGGAAGCTGTATTGCTGATATTCCACCAAATCTTAAATTTCTGACGAGTAATACCAAAAATATTGCTCACACTCAGCTCTCTTCTGACAATTATCCTCTAAGGAAAGCCCTAGTTGTCAAAATGTTCACCGCAGAAGTATGGCTGACGATCTCCAAGCGCCTCCAACCTACCAATAGATCTCGGCTAAATCCAACTCAAAATGAGCTCCACACTATGACGATGAATACCCTATCCATAACACAATATCTCGCCAAAATCAAAACGGTGGTCGATAACGTATCCGCCGCCGGAGGCCTTAGACAATGAGGATGTGATCTTGTATACACTTTAATGGACTGCCAGCGCAATATCAATCATTTAAAACAGCCATCTGAACCCAACTGCAACCGATGGACTTAGACAGCTTCTACTCACTATTATGTAGTGAAGAGATCAACCAACTTAATGATACACTCAAGGCTGAACCTGTGCCTAACCCGCAGCTTGCTCTCGCAGCTCCACGCGACCGCAACTAAAATACATCTCGCTGTCGAGGCAGGAATCAACAGTCCAATCAGCAGAAATCTCAACCCAAATCCTCTATTATTTGTTAAATTCGTCATAAAACAGGTCACTCAAGAACAACCTGTTGACACCGCCAGAACCTCGACTATGTGCCATCCAACCGAGCCTTACAAGCTTCGACCACACCCCAGGTTCTTAATACCGGCGCAACAACTCACCTAGCATCTGATTTCAACCATCTTCAAACAGTCGGCCACCGGAGCGGGACAAATACTGGTAGGAAATGGTTAATTTGTCTTAGTTCACCACTACGGTAACGACATCCTCCCGACGCCCGAGCGTAAGCTTAAACTCTACAACATTTCGCACTCCATTTCTCATACTCAACCTTCTCTCTGTACAAAAATTAATCGTTGATAATAATCTTTCCATTACCTTTAACTCTACTGGTTTCCACATATTTGATCCTCAGACAAATCAGACACTACTTTGGAGCATCAGATCGAACAGACTGTACCCAATCCAACCTTCGACTCCCACTTCTCGCTTGGAAGCATCTCATAAATCCTTCGTTACAACCATCACCAATCCACTCATATGGCAAAAGCGTTTGCCACCCTCATGCGGACATCGTCCATCACATCTCCAAGAAAAATCCATCTCTTGTAATTTCAACAAAGTCATTGTCATGTGAATGTTGTAATTGTAACAAGAGTCACAAATTACATTTTCTCTCAATGTCTCACATTTTTATTTATCTTTTCAACTTATTCACTCAGATGAAAGGAGACCCTCTCCAATTTTCTCTAATCAAGGATATATATATTACGTTCTCTTTATTGATGATTATTCCAAATTTTGTTGGTTATTTCCCATGCACCATAAAGCTGAAACCACTCAAATGTATTCTCTTCATAAAAATGATTCAAACTCTATTTAAAACAACCATTAGTATGCTTCGCTCCAATTGAGGTGGAGAATAAAATAATGCCACCCTTCATTCTTTCCTATCCCAAGAAGCAATTCTTCATCAATTCTCTGCCCCTATACACCCGAAGAAAATGGTGTTGCCGAACGCAAGCATCGTCACCTAATTGAAACAACAAGAACACTTCTCTATGATGCCTCCGTTCTATTTAATTTTTGGATTGACACACTTCAAACAACACTATACCAAATTAACCGTATGCCTTCCAAGGATAATAATTTTGTCCCTATGAACAACTACATCAACGATCTCCAACTTACTCCCATCTAAGAGTGTTCGGTTGTTCTTGTTACCCATAGCTCAAGCATACGAAATCTCATAAATTAGCACCTCTTTCCACTCCGTGCGTTTTCCTTGACTATTCTCCCCAACATAAAGGCTTCAAATTTTATAATCATGCATCGGACAAAATTATAATATCAAGGCACGCATATTCCATGAAAACTCTTTTCCATTCAAAAATCTCACTCACAATACATCCACCACCCCTACTAATCCTACACACAAATCCACCAAATAGTCCTCGTCCCGCCATCTACCACTCCAGCTACCTCACCTTCTATCACAATCACTTCTCTATCCCACACTCCTGTAACACCAGCAATACATACCAATTCCTCCTCGACATTCCCCATGCCACTGCAACTCCACAGGGCAACCAATCCAGCAATTCCCTCGCCAGCATTCCCCATGCCATTGCTGTTATTACATACCACCCAATTCTTACGTATTTACATATCTAAAACTTAAACTTTGCTTTTTAAATTTATAGAACCCAAGTATTTCATAGGAAAAAAAATATCACTATTTTAACTTTTAAAAAGTGAAATACACCTTTTCATGAAGAGGTAAGGTGGCATAGATGTAAAAATTGAAGTTTAGGTGCTAGATATGTAAATACATAAGAATTGAGTGACATGTATATATACCTTCCATGATGATTTTGCAAAGGACTTAAGAGTCATCAAATCAGCTTTAATTCTGATATTTAAGCATTGCTTACCAATCGTGTACTTTGGCCTTATCAGAATATGAATATCTATATGAAAAATGACAAGTGAATTTTTGACTTGATGAAAAGTTGGATGAACTAACTTTGATTGGAGATATGGTGAAAACTTCACATTGGAAGACCTTCAGTGATACACCAAATGTCCCATTTTTTGGCAATCTATAAAGAGAACCTGTAAGAGAAAGAGGACTGAGTAGGATTTGTTAGCAAAATCTTTATTATAGATAGAACAAGCAAGCACATTAATATACTCCGAACAGAGCATATTCCATTAAAACCAATTACAATCAGTCAGTATCAGTTTATGTAGAAAAGCTTTAACGAGCCTCTAATTAGCCTCATTTCCACGAATTATTTCCAAGAGAAACTGAAATACAAGGTTGAAAAAGCCATCTGCAGTTGTTAGCTAAAGCGACTGAATGCTTCATCTTGTTTATGTTGAAGTGTTATGAAATTTTCATACATACCACACAATTCTTTTGTATTTACATATCCGTAAAGTTTGATATTTACACTTATAACACACCGGTGTCATAAACCTATGCGTGCAAAGTTATATTTATCTTTACAAAATAAAATGATGATGGTATTTTTAATGTGATCTTAAAGATTTGAGTGGTATGCTTGTAAATATGAATACTTAGGTGTATATATGTAAAAACATAAGAATTGTGTGGTATGTATGTAAATGCCCCTTTTACAGGTTACATCCCTTGTGCCCAGAGAGAGGTGCAGATGCGGATCATTTAGAGCCAGGACCACACCAGCGCGTCAAAACAATATTACTGTAGATAGTATTTGTGCTTGTGAGGAACTTGGCCGATGAATCCGGTGGTCCTATCAACTCAAACTTGATTTGGGGAACTATGGAAAGTTCCTAATCAGGAATCATTGATCTCTTAGCATCTAAGAACATGGCAGGCCAGAGTTTTGAAATGACTGAATTTGCATGAGAATGCAAACCGGAGGGCCTTTTATATCCATAGATAAGAGTATTGCAGTCATTCAGGAAGAGTACATACCATAAATCATATATATTTAAATATCTAACTCAAACTTTTATTTTTATATTCATGCCACTTTACATATGGTTAAAAAGGTGTGTTTTTTATCTTTTCCTAAACAAACTCCACAAGGAGGGAAAAACTTTATCTACTATAACAAACTAAATAAGCTTGAACTAATTGATCAGGAATTATGATAATAAGAATTCAAATTCAAATAGAACTTATTCAAACGAATTTAAGGAAAGTCAAATTCACTCTTATTCTATTATAATCTATAATTCAATCAGCATGCTAACTTTTAGATCTTTGATCTCCTTCGCATGATGTCTTATTGACGATCTGATTATGCCTACGAAGTTCTGGTGATATCTTCTTCAATTTAAATGTGCCCTACGAGAATCCAAAGAAATCAGATTATTAAGACTTCAATCAATATGAACACTTTGGCCTTTCATGATATGATACCAAATTAAGATCATAAATGATCTGATGAACTTCCTACTACCCAATCAATATCCCAATTCGTTTGCTTAGTAGATTCGTGAATTTTAAATCTCCATAGGAGTATCACTTAATCTTCTAAGACTTTTAACTAGTAATTATAATATCATAGCTCAATAAAATTATGACTGATGTACTAAATCTTCATTCTAATCATACTAATCTGTTTATCATGTAAATTTTTTATTTATTATGCTGTAGAAGTCTCGCCAATCATGAAAGAAAGGCCTTTAATCAGAAAAAAATATTACATCAGTACTGCGCACGTAGAATAACGTGCGTAGCTAATGAAATCACGTCACGACACTCCACGCGATAGAAAAAAAAAACGGCGCAGTAACACATAGAATATTCTCCCCGGTGTTATTCACGTGTTATTGTGTCATGACAATATTCCCGGTGTTATAATAACACAATAACACATCAATAACGCATGAATAACACACAATAACACCAGAATAACACGGGAGGGGAGAATATTCCCACGTGTTGCCGTGTCATTTTTTCTCTGTCGGGAATATTCCCCGTGTTATTCTGGTGTTATTGTGTGTTGTTCATGTGTTATTATGTCCTGAGAATATTTTTGGTGTTATAATAACACAATAACACATCAGTAACACATGAATAACACACAATAACACTTGAATAACACGGGAAATATTCCCGACAGAGAAAAAAACGGCGCAGTAACACGGTGGAATATTCTCTCCAGTGTTATTCTTGTGTTATTGTGTGTTATTCATGTGTTATTCATGTGTTATTGTATTATTATAACACCAGGAATATTCCCATGACACAATAACACATGAATAACACACAATAACACATGAATAACACGGGGGGGGGAATATTCCTCGTGTTACTGCGCCGTTTTTTTCTTTCTGTCGCATGGGTTGTCGTGACGTGATTTCATTGGCTATGCACGTTACTCTACGTGTGTAATACTGATGTAATATTTTTTCCTTCAATCAAGCGGCTAACTCTCAAGTTTCTAGGGCACGTCCTAGATTTGAGACGAAGCGGTTGTAGCAGAAATAAAGAAAATGTTTCTATATATGTACATAAATACATACAGATACAGTATACAAATACATACGTATACACATACATATAGATAGATATAGATACATACAAATACATACGTATACAAACAGACACACATTTGTATGCGCGCGCGCGCGCACACACACACACACACACACACACACACATGCCACTGCCCTCGCCAGTGATAACCCCGTCACCACCCCTTTTCGAATATGTTTCCGCAATGATACCACGACAATTTTGCTCTTGGCATTGAAACCAGATTTCTCAAAAAAGCTTCCCGTAAAAATGACAAACTTGCAATCTTTCTCACTGAGGGAGAGAACTCCATCCTAGCTGCGCCCTGCCGACTGTTCTTAGTAGGTAAGTTTCTTTATGGAAACCCTAGACTTGAGCTAATTCGAAAGAACTTTGAGCAAATAAAAATGAAAGGGGGTTGGAAGATCGGTAAATTGGATGATCGTCACATTCTTATTCAATTATCAAATGACGAAAACTACACTCATTTGTTTGCGAGAAGAGTTCTTCGAGTTGAAAACCAGGTGATGAAGGTTTTAAAATGGACATCGTATTGAACCTCCTACCATTTCTGTTTGGCTGCGCTTCCCAGATTTAAAGATCCACATTTTTTATCAAGAGCTTCTCTTCGCTTTAGCGATGGTATACGGTAAACCCCTCAAAGCTGACACACCTACAGTGAATCTGACTCGGCCTTCAGAAGCCAGAATTTTGATAGAAAGGGATATTACTTTACCTTTTCCGGGAGAAATATGGATTGACACAACATCAGGGATTTTGGCAGCAAGCAGAACTTGAACAGATATCACTTTATTACCCATTGCCGTATGTTTGGGCATTCTCCATCTCAATGTTATCAGTTGCATTCGAATTTAAAACCTTCAAGTAAAAACGTTTCTGGATCCGCTTCACCTCATACATGTCCCTCCACCGCTCCTGAGTGCATTCCACAGACTATTGAAACACCGGTTGACACGATGCCACCTCCCCCTCCCACTACCGGAGACAATATTGTCTATGTTCTTCCGACTGATATATTGGCAGATAGTTTACTTGGGTCCGATAATCATGATACTATTGAAGCTCCACATCCCCATAATGCATCAGGTGTTGAAGAGACATGCTTAACATCTCTTCAGAATCAAAATGTTGTTACTGATAATCAAGAGCTGGGGACTCATTCTCTCCTATATGCCCAACAAACTGTTGACCACACCGATCAGATGAGACAGTCTACGTATGAGGAATGACAGGTATACACATTTAGAAAGAAAAAGAAGAATGGAGGCACACCCCAACTTGGGAACTTAATGGATGATACTCTAGTAATTTCGGATAATGGAACGACACTCAACAATTCGTTAGCTGTCTCCTCTCCTAGAACCAGAGGCAGACGCAAGACTAAGCTGACTCGTGTCAAGCAGTTTATTTCCTGCAAGTTTTGTTTTTTTTTTGTTTATATTTTTTTATCTATGTTTCATCCTTTTAGGATGCTAGTGTCTGATGTATCGTATGGGTAGAGCACCTTTTTTTGGGTCCTCATACAATCTCTATGTATCTTTTCAATTTCAATAAAACACACACACACACACAGATATATATATATATATATATATATATATATATATATATTAAAAAGAT
>JXCR01072068.1:36060-46329 GCA_002079205.1 Phalaenopsis hybrid cultivar
ATATATATATATCTATATATATATATTGTTGAATCCCTTTTTGAGATGTAGGGTCTTGTATTATTCGTGATATCACATAATCCAATATAAGATCCTGAAATGCTCCTGAAAAAATTAAAAAAAAAATGGAAAAAGGTCCCAACAGGATAAAGTCGTGATATCACACAATTGGGTATAAGATTTTGAAATTCTCCCATATCCAAAGAGAAAAATAGAAAAAAGGGGAAAAAGGTCCTAGCGGAAGAGAATCCTCCTCCGCCTTGAGCTTTTTTCACCGATAAAAAAGATTCTCTCCCTCGCCTTGATGTGAGAAAGGATTTTAATGAGGACAAGATACCTGCCCAGTGGAGCAACTTGATGTTGGTGAGGTGATAAGTGTCCTTTGTCTAGGTATGTGTATTCTTCCTTAGAAATTGTCAAATGCATTTATTATTGACCAGACATCATTTCCAGCTGGATCGAAGTACTTCAGACGACCGAAGAAGAAGTGATTTTTTCGATGAGTGGATCTACTAGAAAATAATAATAATAATAAATTTAGAGACCGGTCTGATATGCTCGAATGATCAGCGGTCTGGTTCTTTAAGCAAAAAAGTGATGGGTTCGAAAGCCAATATTTGAATATACAATTTGTTTCTTGATTCCCTCAGCCCTTTGATTAAATGCTTGCAATGTTCCGTGAGAAGGATGAGGGAATGAAAAGAGGTTTTTGTCAGTTGGTTGACCATTAAGACTCTCGAGATGAAGATAGAGTGGGATCCATAAATGAATTTTTCATTATGAACTGTTAACCCTTATCGCTTATCCTACGAGGGTTTAAGCCCTATTATATAAGTAGTAGTCTTAGAGAAATCGCCTAGTGGCTTAGGAATCTACTCACCCTCGGGGGCACGAGCTTGGGCATATGAAGAAATCCACTCAGCCCAACTTATCTTGTCAGTAAATGTCAATCGTAAGTTCAGTTTTTTTCCATTTTTGCTAGAGGTCGTTGTTCCTTTTTTTACCCTTGTCATTTCTTTACCCTGTGTCAAATTCAAGGGTTTGTATAGGGCTTTTTAAAAGACACGTATTAAAATATTAACTTATAGATGATTATGGTGATTGAACTTCCCTCGTATTTATATAAGGGCAAAAAAAGTACCAAGAGTTGATTATATGCTTTCTAGTTAGAGGGATTCTCGATCTGTAGGAGCGAGGGCGACTGGTACTGTTATTTTGTGAAATGAAGGTCCCTTACTCGATGAACAATGTTGCAGTGTTGATCCGTCACTGGGAAGATAAACGATAGCCAAGAAAAAGGCAGGATCCACTTTGCGAAAAGAATCTTGAAAGTGAAAGAAGGAATTGAAGGGACACTCCTGCAAAAGTCTTGTTAAATTTGAACAATCGGGCGGATATTTCTTCGTCTGCGGGGTTTCGCATGCAGGTTACTATTGAGCCGGTGAAAGCTCGATTTTGGGATCGGGAACCAAAGTGTGGGCGAAGGTAAAGATCCTAAGACCGATCTTTCTATCAAAGTCTTCCCAATGTGCGAAGCTGTGGAGGGCTTTCCTGAAGGAGCTATTCCTATGCAGATATTATTGTCGCTCCTTTTCCTCCTCTTTTTTAGTTTTTCTTATAAATTGTCGGGTACATCTGCAGGACAGAACATGGAAGGGATAGATTTGAACGGAACAAAAGTTATCAATCTCCTAGTGTCAGAAGAGTAGGTGACGAGAGTGAGCAATGAACCCGATTTCCCTTCAGGAGAGACCACAATATTACCTTCAGAGGGTTCGACCGACCCTGTTATGATAGTTGTTGGGGCAAGTTTCAAACAATAGTTGATTTGGCAACGTTACCAGCGAATCATGGAATTTTTTAAGCTCACATTCCTCCCTTGGATGCTCCACATGTCGAAGCCCGAATGTATATTGCCGAGTTGGGAGTTAACGAAACGAGCAATAGGTACCTGCTCTTTTCTCTGCAGCTTCAGGAATAAAGAGCGGATCTTGATAGGAAAATTGCTCGGAGTATCAAGCAACAATGGTTGATATTTGAGAGGGAGATGGCTGAAATACGCCATGCAATAGATAAAGGATCCAGACTTTACCACCGCCTTGAGGAGGAAATTGAAGGCTTGAAGGCCGAGATGGTGATCCTCCGGCGGCGAGTGGAGCTCAAGTGCCTAGATAATCTCCTAATCGGTGGCAGGATGGTCCGTCGACGCTTTATAAATACTGGGGTGATTAGCACAGAAGACAACAAAATAGTGGTTATCTCTTCCCTATTTTTAGGCGTTCTCTTGATGTTCTTTATTTGTATTCTCCTTATTTGAGTGAAATAAAACTATTGATTATGTAATTCCTAACGTCTGTAATTTCCATAGTAGGGACTGTCTTTTCACCTCCTTATATTTCAATGTGAATTTTATTTTGAAATCTGAGTCTATTGTGCTTCTTTTGCTTTATAATAGCAAGCCATATTTGTCCCTTTGTTATGTTTGATACTTTTTTCGTATTTTAGTTTTCTTTCTATTATTTGTCGAGAGGTATTCAATGACGTCTGGCTCGGAGAGGGAAGCAATTATTCTGCCACAGGCTAGGTGTGGATGTGGCATGGGTACAATCCCATTATGTTTTTGATGATTCAGTCATATTAAGAGAAGCAAGGAAGGGAGAGATGTCTCGTACAGAGTATGATTACAAGATTTATATATTTCTTGAACAGTTCGGTCTGCTTTACAATTTCCATTGTGTTCGGAGTTGGCAGATCTCTTCAATTTCTTCGGTTTCCAATGTTATAGTTAGCGTGACGGCGGTGATCATGTATGCAAGAGAAAAAGTGTTGTCTTGGTCTACCAACCTATTCTATCATCTGTTCCATGTAAAACCCCAGGAATGGGTTAGTGATATTCCCTTCATCTTTAAAGAAGAATGAGATTCCAGGCAAGATGTGCCCAAACCGGAGGAAACACATATATTTTGCTCATGACTTAAAATGATGGAAAATTCCAACCAGGACTCTGTCCGCATCAAAGGAGACTGTTGAGGCTTTAAAGATGACGTTCGAAAAGATAAATAGTTACGATTCCTCATGCAATTCAAAGATCAATATTGGAACCCTAAATTCCAACGCTCCAACTCGTTCCAAAGAGGGAGCGGGTTCAAGCTCACATCATGATTCTAAGAAATCGAAACGTCTCTTCAGAGTCAATGGATATCAGAACCTATGTTCAGTTAGTGATCTGGAGCAGACTCCGCGCGCAACTGCTTTGCTTGGAGTGTTGCACGGGAGGAAAAAGAAGAGGAGGCGCTAGAATAGAGGTCGAAGAGCAACAATGGATCCAAGACTTCGAAGAAGAGGCACGTAGTGTTATGCGTGCTCACCTAGACAAGAGAGAAGAGGAAGTCGAGCCTTATCTCAATAATGTTATGGTATAGCACCCCACTCAAATCATACGGTGACAGGAACACTAAATTTAACCACTGCTTCGCCAATATCGCTTTTTAGAATAGATCCTCTGGGGCATACGAGGATTCGTTCGCTGTCTTCGGCATTCAAGATGGACAGTTGCGTTTGAGGGGGCGTATTAAGGAGAAACCCGCATAGGTCTCGAGTGTACATATCTCACACGTGTGTACGTATTGTTTGACAAGAAATGTACATCGTACATCTAAAGAAAAGAGAATCTCACGCAGGTCCGTGAGATTGAATTACCTTCAACCTATTCTCAGACACCCACCCGAATTTGCATCAGAAAGAGAGCCCAGCCATAATGAGTGAGATCACAAGCCTTTGCTATAGAATCTGTCCTTAATGTAAGTAAACCAGAAATGGAACGAACGTATGACCCAGATGATCCCGGATCTAGAAATGAGGCTAAAGCTAAAATGCATAACTTGGAGATTTTCTTTCTCCGGGAATATTTCAGGTTGTGTCGACCGATGAGAAAAAAAGAAAAGGCGCTAGTACCAGGAGTATCCTTTGAAGTAGACGCCGAAAAAAAGGCTTCAAGATCAAGATCAGTTATTTCAGGGGCATAATAATCTGTTGAGTCGGGGAACTTTTTCAATAGGTGGAGGCTCGGCCCCAGCTTGGGAAGAGGAGTTCACTACTCAATAAAGAAGTTCAAATTAGGCTCACCTGATGTTGTCCTTTTTGATAAACCTTCTGGGGCAGTTTTCCCTATCTATTTAGAGTTTTCTAACCAACATTTCCCTTATTGTCCTAACCGAACCAGGCTCGGCCTAACCCAACCCACCATCTCGTATTAACACACTCAATGTCAGACATATGCAGAGAAAGACTTCCTTTGCGAAGTTGAAGGCGCTAGAAGGTCTCGATCACTAGAAACGTCCCAACCAATGGTTTCGGGAAGCTATATTTCGATATCTTCTTTTCGAGGATATCCATCTAACACATTTTTTTTTAGCATACCAGCATGCCCTTCTTTCTGCCAATCTTTCCCAAGCGAAAATGGAGCACAAAACCAATTGGGAGAAACTCTCACGTGTGAATGAGATCAAGAAGAAAGCTCCTGCTTTGAAGTAGCACTTGATGAGGGTGGGACCTCTTCGCAAGGAGGGGTTTCAATTCCACCGGGGAGGAAAATTCAACTTAGGAGGATTCGCCAACAGGTCATTCTATGAAAAAGGAATATGAGACATCGTTGTTTCCAACAGATATTGATGCGTCGAAGAGGTATATGGGCAGGAAATTGACTGTATGATGTCTGTCCTAGCGTCTTTACCCTAGAAAGAAACACAACACACCTAGATGGAATCGGTACGAAGTACTCGAGTGTGACATCAGCTCAAAGTGGTAACATTCACTCTTTAGCGAAGAGCAATCGAACGAAACCCCTTCAAAGCGTATGATGTTGCTTGGCTCGTTCCCCATTACTCAATAGGGCCTAGATCTCGGAAAAAAGTACAAAAAAAGGAAAGGTGCGTAGCATACATGTACATTGAAAGGTTTGCTATATAAACGACCTATGAAAGAATTCGTCAACTCACACTTCACCATACAGGAGTGGTCATGGATGTCTTAGCTGCATACATCACTGCACTTTCAATTGATGACACCTATTGTAATGAGAAATGGCTCGTCTCGCCGTGACCTTATCTTGGATTCTCAAGACTTCTATCGCTCTATCCCCACACCGCAGGGGCAGAGAACCTGCCGTTGTCTCGGCTGTTACCGGAGGCTCTGGGGAAGTTGGAATAGGAGAGCACTCATCTTGGGGTGGGCTTACTACTGAGATGTTTTCAGCTGTTATCCGTTCTGCACTTGGCTACCCAGCGTTTACCGTAGGCACAAGAACTGGTACACCAAAGTTGCGTCCTTCCCGGTCCTCTCAATGCTCTAACGCTAGCACCGGATATGGACCGAACTGTCTCACGACATTCTAAACCCATCTCACGTACGACTTTCATGGGCGAACAATCCAGCCCTTGGAACATACTACAACCCCAAGTGGCGAAGAGACGACATCAAGGTGTAAAACCTTCCCGTTGATGTGAACTCTTGTGGAAGATCAGCCCGTCATCCCTAGAGTCACTTTGATCCGTTGAGCGACGGCCTTTCCGCTCCGTCGGATCACTAAGGCCGACTTTCGTCCCTGCTGGGTGGTCTTGCAATCAAGCTCCTGTATGCCCTTGCACTCGAAGGCCAATCTCCGTCCGGCCCAAGAAAACCCTTGCGCGCCTTCATTACCGTTTGGGAGGCCTATGCCCCATAGAAACTGTCAACCTGAGACTGTCCCTTGGCCCGTAGGTTCTGACATAAGAGAGTAACGCAGAAGAAGTAGCTCGACGAAGGGCCATAGAAGTGTTAAAGCGCATTAATCAAACTGTGAAGGTCACAGGGGCTATGAGACCCGATTCAACATAGGAATTAGTGTTGGAAGCCCTAGTAGTAGGCAAAAAATGAAAAGTAGCCCCAAGCTTATAAAGAAGCTCAAGATAGCCAAAATGGATGGAGTAGGGATAGTTTAAGACAAAACAGACAGATATCTATTCTCCTGCTCACGTTTACAAGGTTTCCCACTCACTCTATTGAGTGAGAGCCCTTGTT
Source organism: Phalaenopsis hybrid cultivar (assembly GCA_002079205.1). Lineage (NCBI taxonomy): Eukaryota > Viridiplantae > Streptophyta > Magnoliopsida > Asparagales > Orchidaceae > Phalaenopsis > Phalaenopsis hybrid cultivar. The sequence goes on from JXCR01072068.1 coordinate 42,118, forward strand.
GGGTTCTGCAAGGAAGCATCTCGATAGGTTTGCAACCTGTGTTGTGGTTGATGCCCCACCCGAGCTAGAATTCCAGACTTGATCTGTCGGTTCTTCGTCCGAGCGACCCCCTGAGGATGTGGGAAGCCAATGATAGGAGTGGTTAATTGGACTCGAAGGAATGAAACCTTGATGCCCTATCCGTGGCGACGCCAAAGCTACTTTAGTAGGGACAGACTGAAATATCCCATCATAGCACTCTAAGGTTCAGCAGGGAACTCTTGAAGCTTCCAGCTTTCCACCTATACACGATCTTCGTTTGCACGCGTCCAGTCCAAACACAGTCTTGCTCCTATAGCTCTTCTCTCTGGTTGGTCAAGGGTACACACTTCTCTTTTTTTCATTTATGTATTCCATTCCCGGTGATCCTATCCCGCTCAACACAAATCTTTCTTTTCATTTTCTATATCCCATGGGCGTATAGACGAAAGAGAAATGAGAACTCAGTAGTTTCGAAATGAAAGAGTCCATGAAGTAGAGGAGTCAAAGGCACGCACGCGCAGGAAAGGCGGTCTTTCAGTTCATTGGTCTGGTCTTTCACTTGTACGTACATCGGCTTTGTTGGTGCTTGGAATAAGAACTTGCGCTAGGCGCTCATTTGTAGCTTGGTTCAGTTGTTTTGTTAGGTTCATGAGGAGTGACAGGCGGCGGCTGACATGGGAACATGCAGTATGTCAATAACAAATCCGCTGTTGGGACTCTTGCGGCGCACGCGGTACATGTGACTCTTTGAATTGCTCTTGTTGGTATACAGGTCGGCTAATCTAACAGTATGAGAAATCTGGGAAAGAGGAGTAGACAATCTAGGGGTAACAGGCTCGGCGCACGAAGCGGGCGGAAATTAGTACCCGCGAGACTGGCGAAGTCGGCACAAGAAGTAGGCGGAGTAGAGGCAGCAGTTGCGGGTTCAGGCGCGGCTCAATCAATATCCTCGTCTGGGGTTGGCAGAGTTCGTAAGAAGCACGATTGGCAATAAGCTAGTACTGGTTTCATTCTTTCTATTAAATAAATCTCTCTTCCCGGAACTGGTCAATCAAATAGACTCACAATGTAGGCACACGTTGGCACAGTTCTCTAAATCAGAGAAGTCTCATCCGGTTGAGCTTTTGCAATCAGTCTTTCTCTTCCTGGTAGCAGTACGAATAGGAGATCCAACATTACTGTATTAAGCCTTAAGCAATCAGGGTTAAGCTAGCTCATTGCTAGAAAGCAAATAGGAGCTCGTATTAGATCAGAGGACGCTCATCCCAGGCAGGCAGCAGGGGCTTCGAGTGGAAGGAATTCATCAAGTAAGGTGCGAATGAAGATTGTTTCAGTGATCTATTTTTTAGCTCCGCTACTCTACTGACTTAGCCTTTCTTTCGTTTTTGTATAATGAGAATACAGATCAAGAGTATGCCCAAATAGAGTAGTAATTTCTTAGTGTTTCATAGGCGCAATCAGTTAAGAAATTGGGGAATGAGGGCTTCCGCTTTCTTTTCATGGATGTTGTTCCAGGTGCGCCACATGGTTTTTGTTTCGCTTCGCACCTCTGGTTGAGGAAAGAAAGCTAGCTGCTGCTCTGAAACTAGACTGATGTAGTGGGTGGTAGTTGCTAGAAAGCGAAAGTCGAAAGGAAATTCCATTGAGAGACTTAAAGAAAGGAAGAGGCCCATGCAAAAGAAGTCTATCGGGAAACGGGAGTCAACTGGGGGGGCGGCAGTTAGCCCGGTCGATAGATGCGGTGCTAAGATTGCACTTCGCTTAATGAGTCTGTCGGAAAGGGTTGTAATCCCTCTAATAGTAGCTCTTCATCAGCTTCTCTTAGGAGCTGAGCTCTCCCGCTAGCTTACTAGCTCTGGTAGTCAGGCTCTTCGGTCAAGAGTTCCACTGGAAACTGCTTCCTGTATCACTGTTTTTCTTTTTTTTTTTTCAAAAATCTCTTCTTTCCGTCTTAAATTCCCTCCCGAGCTGGAGCATTCTTCCTTTCTGAGAGGGAGCGCTCTCACCGTGTTGGCTTAGCGATCAGGATCAACAAGGAATCCTAGACATCCCTCAAGCTCGTTGAAAGAAATTCTGGGAGTAGTCAATTTTGAGAGTCTGACATTCTGATGTCAAGCATTCAGTAGTCGTCAATTCATCCTTTTCTTTCACATGGGAGAGAGTACGAGTGCTGCTTTCAGAGCCTGAGATCAGAGTCTCATGACGAACTAAGAAAGACGACGATCAACCTCTCTTTAATAATAGGGAAATTTCTGACTAACAACTTTCCTTTTTCGAGTCTAAAAGTTCACTCCAGAACCTCGTTCATTTCTCTCAATCAATTTCATCTTAGCTTGAGAGCGTTGAACAATCCCTTATCGCCTAATCTCAACTGTCAACCCTCTTTGGTTGAACTTCACACTCCGGAACCTCGAGAGTAGGTTAGTGTGAAAGTCACCGGTGTAAGCCTACTCTTTGTTAAGAGTTCTCCTTACCGTTGTAACAAGAGTCAACAGTGTTCTCTCATCCGCTGCTTGAAAAATCAACATTTTCGTCTTCGTCACCGCAATTCTTAGTGCCTTTCTGACTGGATTGACTTTTGCTAGAAAAGTCGATGGTACTGAATGCATAACCGGTCTTTCATCTACGAATACCGTATCTCCCGCCCGATCCAGCAGCCAAGAAGATGGCCAGACGCGAGCTTGGATCCCTCCCTTTCAATGTTGCGGTTCTTTATGAGAAGCCCGACCCCGCCCCGAAGGCAAGAGATTTTGAGACTTGACGTCTGGTCTGAGCGTTAGTCGGTCGGTCATTTGCCAATCCTACGGCCTATTGCCCGCTCCAATCGCTGCTTCTGTTGATCCTTATCTGGCTTGGAAGCAAGCTATCTTCGCCTATCGGCCGGCATGGTGAGCAAGTAGAATGCCTCCTTCCTACGCTCAGAATGCTTGGTCTCCTTAGAGTCGGGTTGAGCTCCAATTTCATGTTGTCCCGGTCGTATTTAGCCAGAGTCCGGCCCGGTCACCGAGGTCACATTGATATTGATAAAAGACTAAAAGGTGATTGAGTTCACCCTGGATTCATTACAAATGAGGGAGATGTTGAGATCCGGGCTTGAGCTGGACATGCGCTGCCATTCCGGTTCGGCTCTAGATGTTCAACACAGTGTCAGGTTGCTCGTCTATCTGATGGAATTACGTAGAGAAGAAAGATCATAGCCTAGCTAGAGAAAAGAAAGATTGAATACAGAAATCAACCTTTCTTGAGATACGAGATTTCCTGAAAGGAGATTCTCTTTTCTCTACTCTCTTTCAACTGAGAAAGAAGGCGGGCAGCGGGGCAAGGAGCTAGAGAAAGAAAATCAACTTCTAGATTCTCTTACGAGATTTCCTGAGATAGAGTAGTTTCTAACAAACGTATATAACAGAGACTGAAAGACAAAAACCAAACTTTCATGCCACATGTTGAAAACTTATTTCTTGACTTCAAATAACACTCATTTCACGAGTGTTATTACGGTGTTATTGTGGTGTTATTGGAGTTGTTTTGAGAGAGTTATTGTGGTTTTACAGCGGTCCTATTTACGTGGTCCTCTGGGCAACGCTATTGGCGTTGATCACCCGTGTTATTTCAATATTATTGTGACGTTATTCGAGTTGTTTTGTTGGGTTATTGAAGCAAAACTGCGATACTGGTGGTATTGCAGTGTTATTGAAGTTTTTTGCAGTAACACTTCAATAAGTGTCTTTTCGTCATTTTTTAGGTGGGCTCAGTCAGATACACGTGACAAGATTTTATTGGAGTCTAGACGCAGAGCTGCGTCCGAACTCTGTATGGAATTTTTTTCCTCAAAATGGAAGTAATGTATCCTCCTTTCCCCTCTCGACGCTTTCTTTTGTTTTATCTATTATTGTTATTATATTTTTTTCCTAAGAAAATGAACAGCAGCATGTGTATGTCCACCCCATATACGCTTTCGAGCCAGATGGAATTGAACCTGGGACCGAGGGGACTTACGTCGAAACTGTCAATAAACATATCACCAGTTGCGCACCTATAATCATATATATATATATATATATATACATATATATATATATATATACCTTTTTGCAACCTCAACTGAGAGTTGTTCTTTTCTTTGCTCCTTTTCAAATCCCGACTCTGCCCCCTTTTCTTCGAGAGGAAACTTTGCATTCTCACTAGGGTTTG
>JXCR01072070.1:0-28404 GCA_002079205.1 Phalaenopsis hybrid cultivar
TCTACTTATTACAAACAAGATCTGATATTGCATAAGTTGTGACTAAAATCATTTCATAAATGATAAAATCTGACACTTGAAGGCTGGATAAATGTCGATTATATAAATTTTAGGATGGATAAGATGCCACTTTCATAATATTGTACAATCTTAGAAGGCAACCACATGACATCGAGTCTTGGACAAGTAAAAAATATATACAGTGTAGAACGAACACAAAAGCCAAATTTATAATCATTGCACTACGAATATACGAGCTATTACAGCCAAAATTTATTCTTGATAAGTTTAAGGTTGAACTGAAAGGTCTTAGAGGCTCGGATATGATATGTTAAATCAGCCATCAATATTGTAAATAATTCTATGCAGAATGAACAAAACAAAGTATAATAACTTGATTAGCATAGTGATCGAATTTAAATTCCATTCATCATCACAAATGGAGAACTTACAAAGTTTCTCATCAAAAGATTATTAATAATAATATTTCAAAAGTTTAAATACAAGCTTGGAATGGATAGCATCCATTCTTTCGCTCAAGAGTAAGTGTTGAAAAAATCAATCTCCATCAATTCCGATTCCACCTCCATAAATGTTCCATCAAGCTCAGCAATCCTCCGCCTTATTCTATTCATGTTACCTCAATAAGTTGTTTAATTATTATTACCAACTCACTAATGTAATATATTTTCTTAATTATAATTAATTATATATTATTTTTTATCATCATTTTTTTCATATCTCCTACCAAGATATATAAATTCAGCACAAAATGATGAAATGAATCACTTAACAAATTTACTCGAACTCTTGAAATCAATGGTAGTGAAATTTCTTCAAATAAGCAACGTAGCTAGGTTGCGTAATTAGCAGTTAATAAAATAATAATTATGAAGAATTGGAGTAGGGCATACCATCCTTGCTGTTGATTATCATCTGCAATATGAANGTTGCCTCGCTAGCATTATGGTGGCACTCTCAACAGGGGATCTTTATATCACAAGAAGAAAAATATATAAGGACTACTGAAAGAGACAGGTAAGTTGGGATGCAAATTGTCAAGAGCCCAATAAAATTTAGTCATAAAATAGGAGATGCTATTGAGGATACAACAATAAAGAAGACCTCTCAAAGACTTGTGAGAAGACTTGTCTACTTATTACAAACAAGATCTGATATTGCATAAGTTGTGACTAAAATCATTTCATAAATGATAAAATCTGACACTTGAAGGCTGGATAAATGTCGATTATATAAATTTTAGGATGGATAAGATGCCACTTTCATAATATTGTACAATCTTAGAAGGCAACCACATGACATCGAGTCTTGGACAAGTAAAAAATATATACAGTGTAGAACGAACACAAAAGCCAAATTTATAATCATTGCACTACGAATATACGAGCTATTACAGCCAAAATTTATTCTTGATAAGTTTAAGGTTGAACTGAAAGGTCTTAGAGGCTCGGATATGATATGTTAAATCAGCCATCAATATTGTAAATAATTCTATGCAGAATGAACAAAACAAAGTATAATAACTTGATTAGCATAGTGATCGAATTTAAATTCCATTCATCATCACAAATGGAGAACTTACAAAGTTTCTCATCAAAAGATTATTAATAATAATATTTCAAAAGTTTAAATACAAGCTTGGAATGGATAGCATCCATTCTTTCGCTCAAGAGTAAGTGTTGAAAAAATCAATCTCCATCAATTCCGATTCCACCTCCATAAATGTTCCATCAAGCTCAGCAATCCTCCGCCTTATTCTATTCATGTTACCTCAATAAGTTGTTTAATTATTATTACCAACTCACTAATGTAATATATTTTCTTAATTATAATTAATTATATATTATTTTTTATCATCATTTTTTTCATATCTCCTACCAAGATATATAAATTCAGCACAAAATGATGAAATGAATCACTTAACAAATTTACTCGAACTCTTGAAATCAATGGTAGTGAAATTTCTTCAAATAAGCAACGTAGCTAGGTTGCGTAATTAGCAGTTAATAAAATAATAATTATGAAGAATTGGAGTAGGGCATACCATCCTTGCTGTTGATTATCATCTGCAATATGAAAATCAAAATACACATATGTTCCTTTCTCAAATTCATCCGTTGTAACTTTAGGTTCTTCGTGTCGCTGAAACCATGTGTTATATTTCCTATGGTACCTCCAGGATAGCCGCTTCAGTTCTCTTGCTGCTAAGTATTGTTGGTAAGAGTTCTGCAAAATTTATTAATATTACTATGTACAAGTTACACGGTTTACAACTGTTTTAAAGGGCACATAACAACAATAAAGATACCTGTTGGTAGTAAAACGCAAAGAATAATGTATCAGTACCAAATTGGTCCATACCCAACCTCTCCCAAAAAGCTGGATTTTCAAGAATTTCAGCTCGAGTCTGAGGATAGCTAGCAGGAGTCACAGCAGGATGTCTCTAAATTAATTTTTTTAAAAATTATTAGGTTTAAACTAATATTAAAATTATTATAGAAGAAATAGTGAAAAACTCATATACTGTATACAAGCTGTACCGGCATATAATTCTTGACTCGTTGTGAATCCTTGGGCTGAGGAAGCTTGAAAAAGGCTGCTTCAAGCATCTGCAAATTATAGTTTTGATCATGAAGCCCGCCAGAATTCACGGCCAAACCATTAAGGTTGTCACCAATGGCACCAAGTTCTGAAACGCTTCTTCTACCAATGACACCGAGATTAGCAGAAGACTGGCTTGATTGCAATAGTTGCCCTGGAGAAAGATCCGTACCTCTGGGCAATTGAGTAGCATCAACTATAGATGTAGAACCTGAGACCTAGTATAAGAGACAAAATTTATAATTTCTCAAATAGACATATTAGAGAAAAGAAAATCACATACATAAAATTCATCCCATAGATTAATCAATGAAATATTTTCATAAATGTTGGTTTGCTTTCCCATGATATTTGCCTTTATAAACCTCACCCTCTAGAGCATGTATAACTGAACAACCCAAAAATAAATAAAATCAAAAGAAACACAATTGTCAGTGAGTGTTTCGAAACTATGAAGTCACTTTTTCTGCATTTTTTTTTTTATCTTTTTCATCTTCTCATTGACTTTTCTGCCTACTATTGTATGTACTTTATTTTAGTTTAATGAGATATGTTAAGCATGCAACTTTCCAATCAAAATAAAATTTATGATAGGATTTCCCTTGTATTGCATGAGACAATTTGCTAATAGCTTTATATTGTGAGAAGAAATAGAAAGCCAAAAAAATGTCAGGGAACCAAGAATGTAGGGTTTCTACTTAAATTGGTAAAGAAAAAGAAACAAAATATCTTAAATACATCTGCGCGTTAAATTATTAGTGGTTGAACAGCATGCTACTAACATGCATCCGTTGTTCTCCGTGTACTTCTAGTAACTTAATGTCAAGCCAGAACCCTTGCATCTTCTGTCACCCTCATATGTAAAGGCAAAATGGCTTAGCTCTTAATTTTAAAAAACCCTGTGATCTTATCAAGAATCCAAAACTATCTGCAGTTACAATTAGCCAAAAAATAATCCAATGAAACTTTGGATTAATATTTACACCTAATTATAATTCAACACCACTATGTGACCTAAAATTCTTAGTGAAACAAACTGCATCATATAACAAGTAAATAGATAAAAAACTACATCAAAACTCATTAAACTTCATTGTCAATGGAAAATGTTAAGAGAAAAGCAGACAGAGATTCTCTCCCAGTTTGATACATAACAGTGATGCAAAAATTTTCATGAGGGCTGGTTGGGGTCCACGGGCCCCCTGGTGCACATTCATGATGTGTATTACCAATGATAAGCACCTATTCCAACCAAAAAAATATAACCGGATAAAAATATTTTAACCTTTTTAGCTAACTCCTTAATTTAAAATTAAGTGCGTTGAACTATGTCATAAAACCTTAAATCATAGTAAGAAAATGTCGAGTAACTTCAGTCTTCTAAAATGGCATGCCTTCGGATTTAGATACAGGCATAGTGAGGTTTTCACAAAACATCGAAGCATCAAACTGCACTTCAGATCCAAAAAACATGTTATTATGAACATTACTGAGAACTTATGCATCTGTGTTGTAATTGCCGCAGATTGCTATATTATTTATGCTATGATAATCTTATATCAAGGTTTGGCTTGATAGAGTTGATATACTCAACAGAAATGCATATCTAGAGATCATGTACTGTCTTACCATAGGAAAAACACTAATAAAATCAATTTTCATGTCTAAGACTTAGTCTTGGAATCAAACCCAGGCAGCCTAAAACAAACGGCGGACCAATTTAAACTTCAATGGTAAACACTTATGTCACAGTTTCAGGACAAAATTATTAACAGTAATTCATAATAGTCAACAAGCAATCATAAATTGGACCAAAATTTTGTCCCTTATCTTCTCTGGATACTTTTTCTATTAAGACTCAAATTTTTAAATCAAAATCTAACACTTATGTTATAAGCACATAATACTGGCGTTTCAAAAAACTAGAATGAAAGAAAATTCTGCAGGTGGAAGGGTTGTTTCAATATGAGCAATTGGTTCAAAGAAAGTATCAACTAAAAATATTCATATTGTAAAAAGAACTTCAGGTTCTTAAATTTTATCTAGCTTTACTGATAAGGAATTATAATCACTTAAAACAAGAAGTAGAGCCAAAGTTGCAATCTTGATTTTCTACCGAAAATGCTGACTTGGGATCATCATCGTTGATACCCTTGTCAAGAGCAGTACTTGCAGGTTCCACATTCAAATCGTCCAACAGAGTCTGCTGTTGCAGCTCATCTACTTTAGAGTTACCCGTATCTACATTATAACATAAACAAACAGATTTAGGCGATAATCACAAATACTAGAGATTACTAGATAAAGAGAATAAAAAGAGAAACTAACCAGTTTCTTTTGTTCCAGTTGCGGGCAATACATGATGTTGTGATTGTTTATGCATGGGAGACTGCAACTGCTGTTGAACAGATGTAGCAGCAGCTAAACCAGGAGGCTGAACATTAAGCCCTATTCCAGCCTGATATAAATGATTGAAGACTAAGACATACAGTTGCATCCAAAGAAAAAGAGTATTATTTTACATGACACGCTATAAGGGATCTAAACAAAATTACTTATTTGATTTAATGCTAAAGATAATTATCAACATTACAACTATGAGAAAAAAATTCAGTGGTGAAAAACAATCAAATATTACAATGAATAGCCATGTCTAAATGAAACATGAACCTGTAAAAGAGCACTCTGTTGTTGCATAAGGAATTGTTTGGAATTAGCCCCGCTTAAATGAGGGACGCTGAGAAGAGAACTATGGCCTTGTTGCTGCACTTGTTGGAGACGCTGCAGATACTTCTCCCTCTGGTCTGGAGCAATCTCCGGTCTACCACGCAACTGTCCCTATAAATATATTCTATGAAAATTCTTCAAAGTATCTACAACTGCATTTCATTCTTTCAAAAATTATAAGAGCGCAGGCAAGAAAAAATGATAAACGAACCCATGCAACAGACATAAAATACATATTAAGTTTGGAAAAACAAAAGAGCAAAATGATTCATCTTAACCGGTTTCTTCTCTTATATTCTTCCACAACAAATGGAAATGCTGTGGAAAAAATGAACACTTGATTTCTATCTTCATACTACAGCACATGCAGCCAAACCAAAAGACAAATATGAAATTGCACAATGAAATAGTTCATAAACAAAAATTCTTTTTTCTTTTTTAAAGAGCAACAGAAAACTACAAACAGAGTTAAATTCATAAATAGCATGGAAGCATATACTGTTTCACTTTGATTCTGAAAGGAAGTTGCACTTTGAGGCCTCCATTGGACTCCACTGACAGCAGAGGGTGAAAAGACTCTTCCACCAACAATAGGACTTTCTACCAGATTGTTGGAATCAATTGAGGTCGTCCCCTCATTAGCTTGTGAAACCTGCATTGGTAGCATTCGATTACTTATAGCAGAAGCCAATGGCTGAGCAAGAGCAGCGCTTGAAATTCTCTCATCAACAGTTAGAACAGTTCTCTTGCTCAAGTCGGAAGCTGCAGGGACAGAACTAAGAGCCCCAGAGCTAGAAATGCCAACTGAGGTTAAGCTTATGGGAGTACTAATAGATGCTTGATTCGATGGTACTCTGTTTGGACCTCTTCCCAGTCCTATCTCAGGGATCGCAGGAGATCTCCTTCCAGGGAAGGTGATGATATCATCTTCCTTAACTAACCCAGAAGAGTTTACAAGCGGAGCAGTGGCAGATAAACCATCGGAGGCACCACGAACAGGACCAGAAAATATTGATGTTGCAGTTGGCCCAACAACAGATGGACGCACAGAAGCATTAGAAGTGGCAGCAGAATTGGATCCAGCTGATGGCCCCAAAGCTACAGCAGATGGAGCTGCTGTTGTAGGAGACCCTATTGCTGTGGTTTTTGAAGGTGGGGTTCTTGGAGTAATGTCAGTATTAATATCCTGAGAAGTTGTTTCTTCACTTTGGTCTTGAGCAGCATTCTGTTGAGAGATTGCTGCTAACAAGTTAGTCAAATAAAAGGCAACAAGAACATATATTAAATTAAAATCATTATGCAAGTAGACCCAAATATATAAGAGCATGAGAACAAGCAAAAGAGTAGCAATATTTATCTTCACTCCTAAAAGTAAGTAATTGAACCAAATAAATATTTCTATTTTTTTAGTGAGAGGGCGCACAACACAGCAAGTTGGATACTGGTAGGAAGAACCCATATACCCTTTCTACCTAGGTTCCTGTAACGAAGGAAGTTTGTGACCCTAGAATCGACCAATTCACTCAAGTTAGCAATAACCAAGCTTCACCCTACAAAAGAGAAGAAATGAAAATGAAGAAGGAATTTCCCTTTGCATAATCCGAAAAGTGCAAATCTCATTGTGAAGGCCAATTCCTGTTAATTTATACAAATCAGCCAACAGCTCATAAGCCATCACACTACACAGCATTAAACTACTAAGATCATTTACTCCCTTGTATCATTAACTATACAGGAAAAAGGCTGCTTACAAATCCATAGCAGTGTTAAAATCATATTTTGAGAAGAATACTCTATATAAAAAGAAAATCAAGCCAAGTATCATTATTTTTTTCTTCACACGCGCGCCGCACACATACATGCACTCAAACGTGCGTAAACACACGCATGAACACACAAACGCACACGTGCCGCAAACACGTGACCTTGAACTGAAGACCTCTTGGTTAAAAAACAGAGCTCTTAAACAAGCTGAGTATCACCGTGTTCAAGCCTGTTTATTTAAAGTCTCATTGAGCCGAATATGACTAAAATGTTGAAACTATTTTATTTTCTCTCTTTTATCAAGTTCAACCTACCAAACCTCAATCAAGCCTAATAAAGAAATGTGTGATGAGGCAAAAATATAATACTTTAATTATTATGAGTGTNAAATACTCTATATAAAAAGAAAATCAAGCCAAGTATCATTATTTTTTTCTTCACACACGGGCCGCACACATACATGCACTCAAACGTGCGTAAACACACGCATGAACACACAAACGCACACGTGCCGCAAACACGTGACCTTGAACTGAAGACCTCTTGGTTAAAAAACAGAGCTCTTAAACAAGCTGAGTATCACCGTGTTCAAGCCTGTTTATTTAAAGTCTCATTGAGCCGAATATGACTAAAAGGTTGAAACTATTTTATTTTCTCTCTTTTATCAAGTTCAACCTATCAAACCTCAATCAAGCCTAATAAAGAAATGTGTGATGAGGCAAAAATATAATACTTTAATTATTATGAGTGTCCATCAACCTTGCATAAAGAATCAAAATTGTTAATTGTTATTCAGTTAACCACATAAAGAAACATTGTCGGTCAATACTTGAAGAATAAATGAGTCTAATTCACAACTCTAAGCACATAATCAAGTTGCACTTTGATGATAAGCACTTAAAATAGCTAAAATTATTGAGTACACACGCACGCCCGCCCCGCCCTCCCGCCCCCCCNGTGTGTGTGTGTGTGTGTTGGGCGTTGTTGCGAGAGACGGAGGGTGCGGGGAGGGGGGAGCTATGAAACCCCAGAATAGAAGGCCAAAAAGGTTCTTAAAACAAGAATAAAGCAGCACAAAGCACAAACGACCCGCTAGGGCGAGGACGAAAAGTGGTGNTGGGCGGTGTTGCGAGAGACGGAGGGTGCGGGGAGGGGGGAGCTATGAAACCCCAGAATAGAAGGCCACAAAGGTTCTTAAAACAAGAATAAAGCAGCACAAAGCACAAACGACCCGCTAGGGCGAGGACGAAAAGTGGTGAACCTGGCTGAACAATTGGTGGAAGGTGGTTTAGGAAGTTGCAGTAGCAGTTAGGGTTGCTGGAAGGGGTGGCGGCCGCACTTTGAGGGTGCGGAAAGAACCGATGGAGGCAGAAGGTGGAGGTGCAAGAAGAGCGGTCGGCAGCAAGAATAGCAAAGGATGGGTGCAGGGACGATTGCAGCTAGTCCGGGAGGGGAATAGGTGATGGATTATGTAGAGAGTCGCCACTTAGCATGAAACAGCCAGTGCACCACGTCCTAAGAAACAACCCTAACAAGGGAGAAATGCCTACTGCAAGAGTTCTAAAATCAGAGAAAACTAAACTCTAAACAAAAAAACAACATAATTATAATAAAAGATAACTATGAGGGAAACCTCTCCCCTTGAGCGGCAGCTCCAATCCTAAGTTAGGTAAGTTGATTCAGCATCCCTGTTAGACCGGCTACCCCCTTACCAAATCGGTTCAACCAAATCATCCCCTAAGGCGAGGACAAAAAACTGTTAACCCGGTTGAATTGCTACAGGAAGGTGGTTGAAGGAGTTGCGGTAGCAAGGGTTATTGGAAGTGGTGGTGACAACAACTTGAGGATGCAAGAAGGGTTGACGGCGGTAGATGGGTGTGTACGTGATGGGCTAGCGGCAACAGGAGGGAGTGCAGGAAGGTTTGGCGGTAGCACTTTGGGGTGCAGGAGAGGTCGGAGGCATAAGGTAGAAGTGCAAGAAGGGCGTCGGCAGCAGGAACGGGAAAGGATGATGCAAGGAAGATGGCAACGAATCGGGGAGGGGAATAGGCAAGGAATTATGTGGAGATAGTCACCACCTTAGAGTCGGATACAGTCGGAGCACCATCTGTCCTCGGATACAACCCTAACAAGGGAGAAACACCGATGACAAGAGTTTTGAAATCAGAGAGAACTAAAATCTAAACATTAAAAAACAACATATTTATAAAAAAAAAAGATAATTAGGAGAGAAAACACTCCCCTTGGACAGTAGCTCCAGCCCTAAGAAAGGTTAGTTGGTTCAACCTCCCTGTTAGACCTGCAACCCCATTACTAAATCGGTGGAGTTAGTTCAGCCCCTAGCCCCCTCATCGAAAACAAAATAAAAAAATAGAAAATAAANGATAATTAGGAGAGAAAACACTCCCCTTGGGCAGTAGCTCCAGCCCTAAGAAAGGTTAGTTGGTTCAACCTCCCTGTTAGACCTGCAACCCCCTTACTAAATCGGTGGAGTTAGTTCAGCCCCTAGCCCCCTCATCGAAAACAAAATAAAAAAATAGAAAATAAAAAACAAAAGTAATCCAAAATGGACCCTTAATGTACAAAAATATAAAACATAACTTCAAACAATAAAAAAATAAAATTAAAAAAATAAAAAATAAAAGTTATTCCAAACAATCCCGAAATAAAACTATCTTAAGTTGGGTTAATAGATGATATAATGGTTAGAATATAGTAGAAAATTTTCAAAAATCCATAAAATGAGGATAATTTAAATTTTTCATATGTTGGACCATTGTTCTTGAATGTGAATAGAATTACAAATTTTTTGGGAAATAAAAAAATAGAAAGCAATATAAAGATGCAAAAATCAAGAACTTTCACCAAATAACACTTCAATGGAAAAGCAAGAAAATAAAGGTAAAAAGTAAAAATGTGAAGCTCAAGACATATAGAAAATCAATAAAAATACAATGACATCACCAAAATGGCAACTGCTATTGAAATCAATTTATTCAATAATNGAAAATCAATAAAAATACAATGACATCACCAAAATGGCAACTGCTATTGAAATCAATTTATTCAATAATCTCATACACAAGTTTCTCAAGCATTTGAATTAGGTAAATTTGAAACATAATTTCACCATATTGAATGAATGTCAACCAATAAAAAGGCTACCTTTACAAGACTAGACGGACCATGTGAAACAAGTTCTTCAAGGGCTTCCACCTTGTCTAATGGTAGAGAGCTATAAAGTTCGTCAACATCATTAAACTCATCAGGCTCCTCCTGTCAGTCATACAAAAATAAAAGCTCGTATTAGAAAAAGAAAATCTTTAATTTTGATATATCATAAATCAAAGCACATGTTGTCAGGCATACTTGATTACGCTCCACATAGTCTTCTAAGAAATCCCGGACATCATTGACTTGCTCATGACTCAGCTCATCATTATCAAGCAACCTTAAAATTAACTCCAACTTCATTATATGAGCCTTATGTCTCACAATGGATGTCTCCAAATGTGCCTAAAACAAAAGCAGAATTAAAAAATTCAAATATCTTATATTGCAGTAAAAGGACATAGAATAACAACTTTTTGTAGTAATAGAAATTTGCACATGATTAGAGTTAGACACTGCACCAGCCGAGGAGGCCTAGCCTTTCCCTTCTTAACAGATAGTCCCTCGATCTCAGCTTCAAAGTTATCAATCTGACTCTCCAAATCCCCAACCTAAGATTCAAAGAATCAATTACCATAATAAAAAAAACAAAATTAATAAAATTAAATATTAGATGAGCAATGATTTCTTGAATGAAAAAAGGAGCCTAAATTTTCATGTTGTTTTGACCTAAATAACCAAAACAAAAGTTAGGAAAGCTCTATAAAGATACTGAATTTTACAATTAACATTACTGAGTAACTGATATATCTTTAAGGTTTACTAGTTCAATTGATCAATACTAAATAGTAGGCAATGCAGTGCAAAGCATTAACTACAAAATCCATAGTCATGACTCATGGTCACAAGTCATTTTGCTACTCATACTTTTCCATATTTTTAAAGTCATATAATTATTCCATTATCTATATTTGACATTTTGTTAATTATGAATAAATTAAATTATCCTTGAATTTATGAAAACCACTAAAAAATGTTAGGTCTGTAGTTGTTATTGATCATGGTTGATAATTGAATAAAGCAATGGATTATACTTTTATGACATTATCCTTGGGTATCAACTTCCTCCTTTCTCCTAAAAATGTGGTTCTTTCTCTCTCTAAACAATTGTCTCTGTCACTAATAAATGGATACATCAATTTTTGTCAATCTAATATCTCCTCCCCTCCCAATTCTTTAACAAAAAAGATATCAAAAGTCCCCATGTATTGCTTCCATAGCCTCAATCATCATCAATTAGGAATTAAGGTCAAAGCCAAAGTTCCTGAATCAAAGAGTTATCCGTGCAAGGGTAAAGGTGCCTTGATTTGCATATTTAAGAAGAGTGTGCAACTTCTCTTCATCAAAATTTATTTAAGCAATCAGCCTATTCCATATGGCCAAAATTCTTGAACCTCCAATCAATTTTTTAACTCTTAAATTCTAGATAATATAACAAAAAAAAAAACTAAAACTAGGGGTGTAAATGAGTCGAGTAGAGCTCGAGCCATGCCAAGCTTGAGCTCGGCTTGTAGTGCTAGTAACTGACTCGCGAGTTCGAACTAAAAATTCAATTTATGGGAGCTCAATTGAGAAGGTTTTGGTGGCCAAAGGAGGAGGATGCAACGGCAGTTCACTAGAAAATGCAATGAAATGACTAGTAGTAGGCTAATCGAAACAGTTTGCGAGCCAACGGGCCGAGCAAAGACGAGCTCGAGTCCTACCATCAAAAATATACATGATCTATATCACTCATTTGTCCTACCATAAAAAATCACACACCTCCTTCGCCATTCATGAAAGCAAAAATACACTCCCAAGTCTCACCAAAACAAATTATATCAAGCTAGACTCCAAACACTATATTTATCCAACAAAACCCAACCCATTCCAAATATATTGAAACCTAAATTACCGGACCTACTCCAAAAAAAGTTCCCAAACAAAAAAAAAAGGAAAATGTTCAGTTTCAATCAGCCAATATTTCAATCCAATCATATCAACATAACAATTCGTGAAGACCTTAAATTTTTTAGAGATATGCTTTTAGAGGTGAGATTGTTCTTGAGGATCTCTGATGAGAGAATGGTGATACTTTTCTCGTAAATCCCTTCCTCCTCAAAAGAATGTTTCATTCATTGCCTCTACTTTGAAACAAATCCCCATTCATCTCATTTTCTGGACCGATTTTGCGAGCTATAATGACAAGTTGAGGATCTTCAATTCCACCTCCAACCGCAATTTAATTTATTTTAAAGGGGTTCTTTGGAGAACACAAAGAATTAAATTAGTGTAAGATTTCTACTTTAACTATAGGCCATCGTGTTAGCAATAAATTTTCATAATTTTTTTTTATCTTTATAAGTGATTTTTTTTTCTTTAGATAATCCCCGAATTTGTGGCCACTATTCTAAATAATAGACCTCATATTATTATTGAGAATGATTGCTGATGAAATAAAAATATGGCCTTCTTGGCATTCCACATAAGGGGTAATTCTGAACTATTTCTCCTAGCCATAAAATTCTTTCTTCTCTCCCTTTAACCTTATCTTCCAATCCTTGAGGCATTGATTCATCTCTTATAAATTTTTCTCTCTATACCTACACAACACCTCTTTTATCTCTCTTTACCCTTATCTTTCTTTCCTTGAGGCAATGATCCATCTCTTCTTCTCAATTTCTTCTTTATTTTTCACCTCCCTAACTCTACCTCTACACTGAAGTATTTCCTTCTCAACAATGAATAATTCCACTAAATTCATCACTTCTACTGCCATTTCTCATCATCATTAGGATACAAGAATAAAATGTTTCATGTCTTACAGTTTAGTGCCATAAAAACTATAAAAGGCAGTAAGATGTTCCTACTCTATACAAAACTAACATCAAGCTATTAAAGAAATAAAAAGAAAACTTCAAAGAAAATTTAATTGCTAATAATTTGGAGCATGCAC
This sequence comes from Phalaenopsis hybrid cultivar, assembly GCA_002079205.1. Taxonomy (NCBI): domain Eukaryota; kingdom Viridiplantae; phylum Streptophyta; class Magnoliopsida; order Asparagales; family Orchidaceae; genus Phalaenopsis; species Phalaenopsis hybrid cultivar. The sequence goes on from JXCR01072070.1 coordinate 13,220, forward strand.
ATTTAAAGCTTCAAGATATAATGAATGGTTATATAAAGCCCGTGAGCTAAGTTAGAAAAATAATAACCTAATGCAGAAAATGTAATGCAACATTCTGGTAATAATAACCAACCAGAAACAAGCTAAATCACAAAGTCCCTCATAATAAAAGATTGACACAATAACTCTACCCAAAAGTGTTGAAATATATCACAGCCATAACTGAACATGGCATTTCCTGTTGCACCCAAATTATGAAAAGTATATAAGTAAGATTTAATGATCAAACGTATGAAAATATTAACAGAAAGCACTAGAAAGAACAGTAACGCAGTCCAATATAAGATAAAAGTTGGATATGAGTAAATAAAACTTCCTCATAGTATTTCTATCAACGCTTACTACAGTTTTTACTAGCACTGCAAAACAGCTCGTTGTTCGCGAACAGCTCGGGTTCGGCTCGTTAAGAAGCTCGTGTTAGCTCATTCTGTAAGTTAACGAGCCGAACACGAACAAAGATTTGTTCGTTTGTGTTCGGCTTTACTATATATATATATATATATATATATATATATATATATATATATATATGTATTGATGAGTAGTGTTTTTAAAAAATTTAATTGACTACAAGGCTACAAAGATTTATAATCAATTAGAAGTATTAGTTAAGAAAATAGAATAAATATTATTAAATTTAGATCCAAATGATGTTTAATATAAACAATAATTTTTAAATCTTGTCTCATCCCTTAACATCTTATAGCTGCGTGATTAGGCTGTCAAAAGGACTCTTTGTTTGTGAACAGCTCGTGCTCGGCTCGCTAAGCAAACAAGACGAACACGAACACACTTTTTGAGCTTGAAATATAAACGTGTCGAAGACGAGCTGAGCCTAGGCTGGCTAGTGTTCGGCTCATTTACACCCCTAGTTTTTACTTCATTGAATCCCTATGCTTGCGAAATGAAATCAGCATAGAAAAAGCGGTGTTAATGCCGGTATCAGTAAACAGCACATTAAATTTAAAACAATCCAAAACAAAAAAATAGTAAACTTTGAGAAATACTTTGCTAGGAGAGGAGAAAGTTGCTAAGCATACCACATTGTTTAGCCAATCCCTTGTTTCTGCTTTGGCCTTCTCTCTTGGATCCTATCGAGTTATAATAGGAAAAAAAAAGCTCTATGAGGCAACATCTTAAATGCAGGAAGCTTATCACCAACATAATCCTTAAAATGGTACTNGCTCTATGAGGCAACATCTTAAATGCAGGAAGCTTATCACCAACATAATCCTTAAAATGGTACTAAACTATCAGAAAAAAACTTCAAAACTAAGAAGTTCGGGAAGTAAAACAGCAATTAGCAAAGCCACTAAAACTAAAGCATAATGTTAAACATCAGAAACATAGCCAAGAGAACTAAAATTTAGGCAAATTCAAAGATGTGCTAGAAAATATCCAGAAGGGCACAACATTAGAGCAGAACCAGAACAATTATATTTCGAAAATCTTCACATGGATGAAAATGTACAAAATTTGAAGCAAGGATGAAAAATCTAACCATATGAGGAAATCAAAAGGGGATGGATGATCGATAATGTTATCATAAGAGGATACGAAAAATGCAACAAGGATCACAATCATGTTAACTTGACAGAATGGCTTTAGAAAGTTTCTGCATGTTAAGGTAGTTTTCTACACAATCTATGAGCACTAAGGGCCTATTTGGGGTAGCTTTCTCTCTGTTTTGCGTTTCAAAAGAGTCACACCTCCATTTGACTGATACTATCTTGTTATTTTTTAGAAATTTATATAGTTAAAAGATGTTTTTCACGACTAGATCTACTAAAGTGAGATAGNCGTAGCTTTCTCTCTGTTTTGCTTTTCAAAAGAGTCACGCCTCCATTTGACTGATACAATCTTGTTATTTTTTAGAAATTTATATAGTTAAAAGATGTTTTTCACGACTAGATCTACTAAAGTGAGATAGCAATAAGAAAGTTGTCATCTCACTTTCTCTAAAAAGAAAATTTTATAACAACTTTCAAAAAAGTTACTTCCTCACAAAAAACTTCTTAATCTCCATTATAAAAAACTATACCTGCCCCATATATATCCTAACTTAACAATATACCCTCAGAATTGAACATGTAAAGGTGACGGTATACACAATATGTTCAGCAAAGTCAAAACANTACAAAAACTTCTTAATCTCAACTATAAAAAACTACACCTGCCTCATATATATCCTAAATTAACAATATACCCTCAGAATTGAACATGTAAAGGTGACGGTATACACAATATGTTCAGCAAAGTCAAAACAGAGAAAAGCTAAGGAATAAAAGAACAAGTAACTTCTAGCAAACAAAAGGATAAGTTTTTCCCAGGAAAGTGGAAATTAATACAAAATTGGCATGCATAAAATAATCAGATGGAGAGAGATGCAACTGTGTTTCTCAGCTTCTTAGTAAGTGAGGGAATAGCAACTAACAAATAAGCACAGGCCTTACAGTTTTTGGCTGTTGACCTAGGCCTTCCTTAGAGAAGGCTTTTGTTTTGGTTTCCTTCTCGCAGACCTTAAACCTTTCCATTTCACGCTCAATAAGTTTTCGAGCATCCATCAGAGCCTGCTCATAAGAGGCACTAACCTATGTCAAATATATCAAAAAATTGATTGTCAACCTCAGAATAACATCTTATGCAGCTACTAGAAAATAATATTAATTCAAAATCATCTAAGTTCAGAAGACAATGAAAAACAGCATTGCTGATGTTGTAGAATCTATGAATACAAAATACAATAAAACCACTAGTCCTTAACTGAAATGCATACTAAGAAACCATAAGTCAAAGCATTATAAAAAAGTATATTGCTAAAAGTTGAACAAGCCTGAGTCTTATATACGCAAGTTCTGTTGTTAAGTGATTTACAGGTGAAATGGTAAATTAGTAAAAATCACCATTAAAAAAACATCAAATAATTACAGAAACTAAAAAGATAATATTAGCGAACAAGTATTCCAGGTCATATTATTATCTTCAACATCTATGATTATTTCAATAAATTACAGAAATTAAGAAAAAGATATTTCAGATAACATAGCACAGAACTTGTAGAACATTAAAGAATTACTTCATAATCACAAGAATTGATAAGTGTACATTTGTGCGTACAAATGCCTTATCCTTGCATTGCAGGGAATCACTAAAATTAATCAAACTAATTAAATCAAAGGTAACGTTTTTTCCCCCATTATCAATTAATGTAAAATCAAATTAGTAACCCCTGCTACAGCAATGACTAAAATAAAATTCTTAAGTATAAATTATGGTTTATGCGGTATTTATCCTGCCAAAAAAGACTTAATACATCACACTAACATATGCTTTAAGTTAAACATCTAGGTTCAAAGTTCAGTCATAAATTTCGTGAACTTATTAAATGGTTCAGAGTTAGTTTGAGGCCTTGAATAATAATTTTTTTGGGAATTGCGGAACTATTATTGCAACTCAAGACTTCAGTATCGATTACCTGTTGTAATTTGGAGCTTAAGTAGTGATTATTAGTTGATCATGATTAAGCAGCCAGTCATATCAAATCCAAGAGCAAGCTAAAAGCATGGGTATGACTCGATGAGCATGTGTGGCCTGCAGCCTATTTTTCTATGCAAGCACATCCAAATAAGCAAGAAACCAAATGCATGGAGTCCTTCATTTATAGACCCCTACCTCCTCCATAAATGGTCAGCTTCCATCCCATTCATCTTTGAATTCTATTTTAAAATTATAAAGTAATATTTTAAATAGTTTCAAAGGGTTGTAAGAAGAATCTTTGTTGAATTCAATTAAAATAACTTTTTTTTACTTCTATCCTGGCTGCAGCTTCGTAGCCAAAACCATTGGCTGGAGGCTTGCTGAAAGACCGCCTCAATCCTTCATTGAAGGTTGAGTTTGTTATCTCTTACTTTAAACTCTTGTAATCCCATTCCATTACATCTCCTACACTTTTCCAAGCCATCACACATTACCCCTCCACAAATTCTGCCTCCAAATCCAAGAATTACCATTCTCTGTTTTGGAATCCCCCTCCAAAACCAAATGTTAAACTCACATGTTTGGGTCCTTCATTAAGCCCTAACCGTTCTTCCCAAGCCCATGCCACCTGCTGTCTCCCACAAACCCTAAATCTCCCAAAATTCTCAGTATCACAAAGAAACAAAAAAACAACAAATCCTAATTGTTAGGACCCAGCTATCTCACTACCATAAGGCATAGCCCAGAGTATACCACTCCCACCACCCTCCTCTCCTCATACCACCCATTCCCAGGTCCCGAGAACAAGCAGTGACACCTAGGGGAAAAACCAACAATAATGGCACTTGCAGAGCAACAAACAAAAGAAATTATCACAATCAAAACCTTTGGAACTGCAGTGCACTGTTGAGAAATCAAGTTATGGCGGCATAACAGTCCACACACAATGAAGTAAACAAGATGAATAAAATCACACATTTAGCAATTGTATATTTGGAAGGGAAACCTTGAAAACTACTCTTATATAGTTCAAACTGTTGATTAAATTAGACACCTTAGTAAGATAACACGACTCACTCTCAGTGGGACCCAAACATCATAAGCAGGTTCAACATAAGCAGAAAATAAACTGAAACATAATTTAAAGTTCACAGGTTCAAAACTTCCAATGAGCATATATTTTCAGATTTCCATTACTATCACATCCTAGATGAGTGCAAATCCTCCTCAATGTAGCACTCATATTCAAGTAAATCTTGCAAGTGCCAGGAATGCAAACTTAAAAATCTTGAAAAGGAATCCAACCCTAATATCAAATTCAGAAGAATTAGATTAGGTTGTCTAATTTATGTAATTGTAAATAATGCGAAAGTTAGGGCAAAATAAATATTTCTTTTTAGCACGATACAATTAGGAACAACCACTTTCAAAAAATTTAAAAGAATATTACTAGACTTGAAGCCTAAACAAATTTATTATAATATGGGATTATGATTCAGGAAAAAAAAAACTATAATCTTACAGATTTGTAGCCCACTTTGGATAATGAGTATTGTTTCTATTTGAAACAAAAGAAATTGAAAACCTTTACAGCTAAAAATAAATAAAATTTCTTTTTCTAACCAATAATTTGTCATCATAACTCTTGTTTAATAGCATTTGTCAAGCATCTCTGCTTAGCATTATTAATCTTTTTATTGAATAAACAAATGTAAATATGCTTGTTGATCGTATTTTGTGTTTATTATCGCTGCTTTACATTTACTCTAATAATGTCCTATTTGATTGAATTTTTTATGCTCGTATTGTTTGTGCTATTGTTTCTATTTCAACTAATTGTTCAGCATTTTTGTTACAATATCTGACCGTTACTAATATGTAATTGAAATAAGTAAATGTTTTGCCTTGACACAAGTTGCAAAACATGTCCATACTTATCAGAGTGAGAAAGTCTCGGCATAGAAACCATTAATTGTAGGTGCCCTTTTAAACTATTCTAATTTTACAATGTTTCATTAAGGTACTTTCAATCTCAAATAGAATTTGGATAATCCATAAAAAAGTTTAAGTTTTAAGATAATTCTAGGTTTATTTCAACCAAGCATTACCTTAATGTTCTTATTTTTTAGATGATACAATGAACCCAAAAAAGAAAAACATAAGGCTGTACATTGTTTTAGGTTTAGATAAAATTTCGCACCAAAATTCACGAAAGCATAGAAACGTTGCTCTCACAACAAAATCCTTTCACTAAGAGACCATCAACTTTTCCTTTTAGCTCATTATGCTCTTTACGTCAATAATGGGGTAAATTAGGCAATTGGTAATCCAAATTGAGATCAGTAGCATATTAGACTTCACACAGAGGAATTAGCTCATCTACAACTTGTTTATCGATCAAATCTTGAAAATTCTCAACTAGCTAAGCAACTTCACCAAGAGCAACCAACTCGTCAAATTCAAAATGCTATTTCGTGGCTATATTATTTACAAAATAAAGGGCTAAGAATCAATAAGATAAAGACAATATATCATATGTTATTTTAGTGAATGTCAATATTAACAATTATCAAATAGTAAGATTGAAAAATAAAGTGATACTTAAGTGTTACAGGCTTAAATATATTGGATCTATCATATAGAAAAATGAGGATAGATGATGGTGTTTGTTCTAAATTGAAGAATGGTCAATTATAATAAAGAAGTGGGTCGAGAGAATTATTCCATAGGAGGATACCATGAAAATTAAAATGGTAAGAATGATTTTTGGCAAAATAGGAAGAATGAACAAATCAAAGCTTAGATTATAAATTGGTTAAGAGTAACATCTATTGGTGATAAAATGATTAAAAATAGACTTGGATAATGTACATAAACAATGAAGAATAAAAAAACACCCATTAGAACAATAAATAGAACTACTTTCTTAGAAAGAAGAACAATTGGAAAGAACAAGAAATTAACCTGAGGTAATATAGAGAGAATCTGCTCAAGAAAGAATATTAAATGAGCATTCATAAAGCATGCCCTAAATAGTTGGTATAATGATCCTTATGTTGGTGATTCTTCAGCTGCTACAACTAAGTGCCTAAACTAGGGCTGTTAAAATGGTTTGTTATTTGCATACAGTTCGTGTTCAATTTGTTAAGTAGCTCATGTTCGATTTGTTCGCTAAACAAACAAGCCGAACACGAACTAAAATTTGCTCGTTCGCGTTCGGCTCACTTTGGCTGTCAAAATGATTGGTTGTTCGATTTGTTCGCCAAGCAAACGAGTCAAACACGAACTAAAATTTGTTCATTCGCGTTGGGCTTGATTTGGCTCGAAATATATATAAAGAGAGAGAGGGCTGTCAAAATGAGTGGTGGTTCGTGAACAGTTCACAAATAAATATTTTGAGCTTGATATATAAACGATTCGAACGCGAATAATATTTTTGAGCTCAATATATAAACAAGCCGAGCCTAGACTCGCTCAAGCTCGGCTCATTTACACCCCTAAACTTAACCTAAATTTTACAATTTGTAAATATAGACTTTGGGTTTGTTTGGGGGAGTAATCTGCTGATAAACAGATTATTCTGATAATCTGCAGATTATCAGAATAAACTGGTTTGTTGTTTGAGGCAGCTTATTCAAAACAGCTTACTGAGAGCTGTTGTTGAATAAATGACTATTTTGCCTTTTTTTAGTTAAGCAGTTTGCAACATAACTGTTTCATATGACAACACAGGCAACGATCACAGGGAGCCTGCCAAATTTCAAACGAAGGATCCCAGTAATACGAAGGATCAAAAATTNGAGCTGTTGTTGAATAAATGACTATTTTTCCCTTTTTTGGTTAAGCAGTTTACAACATAACTGTTTCATATGACAGCACAGGCAACGATCACAGGGAGCCTGCCAAATTTCAAACGAAGGATCCCAGTAATACGAAGGATCAAAAATTTCAGACGGGAAATGGGTGATACCATAATTTCCCAACTCACCATAATTCATACCATCCCAGGCAATGACACAAATAGCATTTCTCTACGAAAATTTCAAACAACTTTCGATCCACCAACCTAATGCCAGACGGGAAATGGGGGAGTAGAGGGGTGCACGGGATCGAAGGGTCCGATCACAGACGAGATCGAGGAGCGGAGACGAGATCAGGGGAGTCTGATCGCAGATCTAGGACAACGACGGCGAGACGGGACCGAAGGGCAACCGAGTAATAATCTATCCCTAAACGGGGAACGCAGGGTGATAGGAGCGGCGAACCATTTGGTGAATAATAGCATAAACCCTTACGCGCGTATTTTTACCGCCGGCCCAAACGCATTTTTCAAACGCCACCCCGGAGTTCCAAAAATGCCGAACGCAGGTATAAGCTGCGCCAAACGGACCCTTTATGTTCCAAAAAATACTTATTAATATCTGCATGGATGCACCATAAAGACCTACAAATAACCATTTGGAATACCTAGATAATGATAAAAAAAGATAAAATCAAAATAAGCATCCAACACATGTTAGATACGTGTATAATCGCTGTGCACCCAATTTCAGTGAAATAGTGCATGTTAAATATGCTCCACAGTAGAGAAGCTTATGACCAAACTGGGACTCCCTGGAAGTGTGTAGAGTTCCTCTTATCATTTCTTTTAAATGCTTCATAGTCCACGTTTTTAGTTTTACCAAATATTTTGACTATGGTTTCCTTGCATTTAAGATCAAAGATCATAATCATTTTAAAATCCTAAGAAGCAAACCTCATGGTTGTATGTAGAAGAACTCTATAACATGTGCTAAATCTCACTCGAACAAAGAAAAAATGATTCGTACCAATATCCTAATCTTCCCAAAATATCTCAGGTTTTTCAAAAACTAAATATTATATCTTCGGATTTGCGATGCAGTCAGAATATAAGAATTACGATATTATATCCAAGCTTGGTGGACTGCCAAATTTAAATAAGATAATCATCTCTTTCTTTGACCAAAATGGTCTCATAGTAAAATAAACCTCCAGCACAACCACATGAACATTTTTCAAAAACTAATTATTCAATTTTCGCAAACAAGATAATAAATTTAAAATATGTCAAGAACATGATCCGAACTGAAGAAAAAACGGCTCCCAACAAACCCAAGTAAATTGCAAGGAAAGAAAAAAAGCAGTAAGCGGAATTCTACCTTCTTATCCTTTATCTCACTGGACTGTATCCATGTCTTGATCTGATCTCGGTATCGCTGGAGCTTCTTGATCTCCTTCTTTAAATCGGCCTCAAACTTCTCCTTCTGATTTGCATTCTCCGTGTCGTACACCTTCACATACCCACACAAACAGCAGAAAAATCATCAGCATGCTCGTAAGTTGCAAAGCGTGGACGCAAAGGCAAAGCAGGCGTCATGAAACGCGGTGATAATAGAGAAGAGAGCTTGCGATGGACCTTGTTCCAGATGCTGTCGAAGACGTCGACACCCTCCTGGACCTTCTTCAACACCCGATCGATCTCACCCTGAAGCTTCCGGCTCGCCCCCATGGCGGAAAACCGACGGAGAAGATGCGGAACTGCGCCCGAGCATACAAAATGGAACTGTGTTTAGGGTTTCGGCCGGACAGCAGAGAAGCGTTGGAGACTGTAAATCGGAGAAAGTAGAAGAGAAGATGTAGAATCCTTTCGATCTCGTAGAAATGTAAATAAGTTCCACCGGAAAAAATAGAACCATTTCCTAACAAAAATTAATAAGAAAATTTACATAAATACCATTCCATACCTATCTATTTACATATTTAACCTTTAAATTTTAATTTTTTAATACATGACTTTTTATTTATACATAAAAAGATATTTAATTTATTTTAATGTTATAATAGTGATAATTTCTATGCAAAATAAAAGATTTTGATGATTTAAGTATAAAAAATAAAATTTATGTAAATACATATTGTTAACTAGATATATGTTTATATGAATAAGATAAGGGACATTAAAAAAGATTGTGGCGAGTTTGTTAATTAAACTAAAGGTGGAAACTATGGTGTCTTTACCTTAGAAGTAAAGCCATTCTTTATATTTTAAAATGCATACTACCAATGACATAGAATTTAGTGGATGCGACATCACTCGAGATATTTTTTGATGAAAAAATATTTCTTATTCAGATTAAAGTTCATCAAGGGCTTTGATCTTAGCAAGTTTATAGTTTACATTTATTTGATAGCTAACAAGTGCAATACACGAGTTTCTCACCCAGCACTCGTCATTCTAGGGTGCAGTCTCTAAGTATAGGATGTTGATCCTCTTGTCTATTTTTAAATAATGATGTGCATAGATTAGTTGGTGAAAATGTCTATCTCTCACACATCTTAAAGGTTGTCTGTGGATAATGAATGATCTCATAATGAGATCCTACGAATTTTCAAACAGGGCTTAAAAATCGATGGTGGCGCATACTAGAGGAGCACAAATACCTCGAAATAAACTGATAAGAGGTACATCGTTGACACACCATTCACATATTGTTCTTTCTTCTCAGGAAGCTAAACTCATGGACACTACAGGCTCCACACATCCACCTCAAGTCGCTAAGGCTAATGACAAACTTCAAACACTTGTACAAAACTTAACTCGACCTCGCGTAATAAGTGATAAGGTATGATGTTTAGAATGGAAAGAGTTCCCTTTGAGGGTTAAACGTCATTTCTCAGCTAGAAATAGTTTAAAAGTAAAATTTTCATTAACAGAGATAATCCACCAAAACTATATTAAAACAGGGTTCATGCTTCAAAATATTGATGTTTATGACGGGACTTTTGACCTATACGAATATACTAATCACTTCACAACCATCGTGCACATACAACAAGTTTCTAATACACTCATTTATCAATTTTTTTTCTTGTAACTCTTAAAGGTCATGCACGTACTTGATTTTATTCACTTCGGGAATGAGGGCATATTCTTACTTTTGATAAGCTCGTCAAAGTATTCGTAGAGAAATTTATCTCAAATTGAAGAATTATCAAAGACTCCTCCCACCTTTTATGACATCTGTCAAAATGAGTGAGAGTCATTAAAGGGCTATTTTCTGAGATTCTCCATTGAAGTTTGCCAAATCCTGTGAGTACATGTTGAATTACTTAGAGTTATGCTNTATCTGTCAAAATGAGTGAGAGTCATTAAAGGACTATTTTCTGAGATTCTCCATTGAAGTTTGCCAAATCCTGTGAGTACATGTTGAATTACTTAGAGCTATGCTCTCGAGGGGACGACATCCTAGTCACTTTTACTTGTCTTTAATGTAGAAGACAGTTCATTCATATGCTTGCCTCATCTATCGTGTTAAGGCGTACATTATTGTTGACAATGCTATTAATAAACAAAAAATATAATTTGATCCGCAATTAAGAAAGTACAAAAAGAACCCCACATATACTCCTCAAGCATCTCAATGANGAGGCGTACATTATTGTTGACAATGCTATTAATAAACATAAAATATAATTTGATCCGCAATTAAGAAAGTACAAAAAGAACCCCACATATACTCCTCAAGCATCTCAATGAAAGAAGTACGAGCCATGGATAAACCCTAGTTTACCCCCTCGATCGCAAAGATGTGAATCTTGACCAGAGAAGGAGTGAACAATATGTAACGTATCACTTGTCAACATCTCAATAGTGATTCAGAATAATGAAACTCATAAGTTGCCACATTCATTGAGATTAATATATGGGTATTCAAAAGTAATATTAATTATTTGTTTCATCAATGTGGCCAAAATATTGAAGCATGATTTCAACTAAAAGTAGATATCAAAAAGCTAATCCGATGATGGCATTTAAGCTAATTGATTCAAAACAATATCCCCCCCGCACCAATAATACCTTTATTGGGGGACATCAAACTCACAAGCAACATTGGTAGAATCATAAGACTATTCATAAAATTACAATATTCGCGAGAGGACCATTGTCAGCCAAGAAAGCTCTTATTGATGCATATGAAGAGCGTACATTAAAGAAATCTTATGTGAGCCGCTGCATCACCTTCAATGAATTAGATCTCGAGGAACCAAATCTCTCACAAAGAACCTATTATTATATAGAATCTGCGACCCTTGTTATACTGTAAACAAAATCTTAGTCAATGGAGAGAGTTTAATCAACATCTTATTCTACTCAATTTCTTTGGTCTGGGTCTGACTATGGAAAAANGTGTCACTTGTCAACATCTCAATAGTGATTCAGGATAATGAAACTCTTAAGTTGCCACATTCATTGAGATTAAATATGGGTATTCAAAAGTAATATTAATTATTTGTTTCATCAATGTCATTGCCAAAATATTGAAGCATGATTTCAACTAAAAGTAGATATCAAAAAGCTAATCTGATGATGGCATTTAAGCTAATTGATTTAAAACAATATCCCCCCGCACCAATAATACCTTTATTGGGGGACATCAAACTCACAAGCAACATTGGTAGAATCATAAGACTATTCATAAAATTACAATATTCGCGAGAGGACCATTGTAAGTCAAGAAAGCTCTTATTGATGCATATGAAGAGCGTACATTAAAGAAATCTTATGTCAGCTGCTACATCACCTTCGATGAATTAGATCTCGAGGAACCAAATCTCTCACAAAGAACCTAATATTATATAGAATCTGCGACCTCTGTTATACTGTAAACAAAATCTCAGTCAATGGAGAGAGTTTAATCAACATCTTATTCTACTCAATTTCTTTGGTCTGGGTCTGACTATGGAAAAACTACTATATATTGTTGGACCTTTCTATGACCATGATAATTGACCGTCCAATGCGTTTGTTGTTGAGTTGGAAATACATAGAAATGGAGTGGTGGGTATGTAAATCTTCCTAAAAATGTTTGCCAAAAAGGGAAAAATATTACATTAGGACTTCTGATGCATTCGAAGTCCAACGGTGGGATTCCATGTGTCAAGTGGGCTCCACAATTTTTAACACTGGTCAATACCAGTGTATTACGGTGGGTCTCACTTGACACGTGCCGCCCCACCGTTGAATTCCGAACGCAGACTATGTTAGGAGTTCTGACGTAACATTTTCTCGCCCTTCATTGTGGTTTTTTTTTATAACAAAGAGTGATTAATCATAAAATATGTATCTTGAATCTTTATTTTTGACAAAAATAACATTCTATTACTATAAATTTTTCAGTGGTATCAATAACTTATTCTCACCTATAATTATTAAGAAATAATTTAAAAAAATATAATCAAATAAAAAATATAATAAAGGTAAATTTACATAAATAGCACCCAATCATTATGTAATTACCTGTCTAACACCCAAACTTTGCTTTTTTACATCTAAAGCATGCTACCTATATAAACAGTGTAATCCATTTTTTNTAACATTCTATTACTATAAATTTTTCAGTGGTATCGATAACTTATTCTCACCTATAATTATTAAGAAATAATTTAAAAAAATATAATAGAGGTGAATTTACATAAATAGCACCCAATTATTATGTAATTACTTGTCTAACACCCAAACTTTGCTTTTTTACATCTAAAGCATGCTACCTATATAAACAGTGTAATCCATTTTTTCATACATGGGAAAGGATGCTCAGCATGCAAAAATCAAAGTTTGGGTGAGACAAGTAAATGCACAAGAATTGGGTGGTATGTATGTAAATATCTGAAAATAAAATTGTCAAAAATTACCCTGATAATCCAAGGGGGAAAAACCAAATCTTTTGCCATGTATAAATCCACTGAATTTGGAGCCTTTATATGGAAAAAGTCTGGATATCTTTTGCAATGTCTGCCCAAAACTTATTTATTCTTGTTGAACAATAATAAATTAGAAATTTATTTTATTATTCCATGAATTATTTCCAAATATAAAAATGGTAGTATTTATGAAATGTTCAAGAAAAAGTGAGGGCCTGTTTGAGACCAAAATTATTATCATTATTATTTTTTTTAATATATTTATTTATTTAGTTTATTATGCACATGTTTTTAATTTTAAAAATAAATAAGTTTATTTTCAAAAGTAGTCAATATTAATTTTGAGTGTTTTTAAAAATAAATTAATTTATTTTCAAAAGGGAAAATATATTTTAGTTTAAATAAAAATAAATAAAATAATTTAAAATAAGACCTCAATTTTAGAAGATTAGTACTCTTTAATTATTATTTTTATAGTAAAAATGATGTCTTAAACCAACTTCAATAGTGGACATATTTAAACAAGTAGGACCATATACANTATAGTAAAAATGATGTCTTAAACCAACTTCAATAGTGGACATATTTAAACAAGTAGGACCATATACAATATTCTTATTTGGTACAATTATTTCATTTTTGTTTTTTTTCATGATGTTATATGTCTATTATGTAATGTGCTAGGTTGTAAAGGTATTGTATATGCATATAATTATGTATTAATTAATTTATTATAATTTTAAATTTTGTTAATGATTGTGTGAAATGCGTGTTAATTATGCATGTGTCGATTCTGAGATGTGTTCTTAATGCATGTGTTACTCAATTATTAGGAAAAAAATTGCGTACGATAGACGTACGCAGCACTGCGTGTGATTTAAAGGTTATACCGAGGGTACAAGGGGGTTATATCTGCGGTATAATCCCTTGTAACCTTGATATAACTTTCTGTAACTTATATGTAACATACTAATAAATTCTTAATATATAATAACAAAAGCGTGGAACTTATTTGTAGGTTACACTAGGTTACATGGAGGTTACAAGAGGTTATACCGCAGATATAACTCCCTTATACCCCCCGTATAACCTCAAAATCGTATGCAGCGCTGCGTATGTCTATCGTACGCAATTTTTTTCCCAATAATTAACATATTAGATATGTTTGAAATGATTTAGTGATAATCATTATTCCATTTTATAATTTTCCCAACAATTTAAATATTTTTATTCATTGTCATTGTAGTTTAACACAAATAAGTCGTCATAACTCAATTTCACTATGAAATAATTATAACAATCAATAATATACCATCACCAATATTGTAGGCAGAGACATAAATAAATTATTCAACTATTATCAGCTTGACTGGATTTATGATAACAAGTGAAGGTGATCCCCGTATTGAAATCCTTGATAAATGCAGTTTGATAGGAGTCATGTTCGTAATTTCAAACACAAGTTCTCTATAAGTACATATTAGTTTGACAATCTTATTCAAAGTTCAAAAGCCAAAACTTTTCAAAGGGTCTGTTTGAGGCCACGGTGTAGCACCGCACCGCAGTTTTGCTAAAATGTGTTTTGACATGTCTTTCCAAGGCCACAACTAGATAAATTTTACATACTTACCATAGAGTTTTTATGTATTTACATATGCATCACCTAAATTTTGATATTTACATTTATATCATTTTAGTGTTATAAACACAAGTATGAAAAATATCAAATACACTTTTTAAAATTATCAACAATGAATTGATGTAATGTTAGAACTTTAATGATATGTATATAAATATTAAAATTTGTATGTATGTAAATATATAAAAAATGTGTGGTATATATACATACATACATACATACATATACATACATACATACATACATACATATACATACATACATATATACATACATACATACATACATATACATACATACATATATA
>JXCR01072070.1:38470-50093 GCA_002079205.1 Phalaenopsis hybrid cultivar
TTTATAAAATTTGTGATTCATGGTATGAATTTTACCTTCAATTCATGGTAAATTCGGATTTAATAAATCCGACAAGCTGGTGGATTTAATAAATCCAAATTTACTAAATCCTACTAATGCTAAATCCTTCCTGCAGCTAAACATCCCTTGAATGACTCCTCATAGTGTGTTTTGAAGCATACAACAATAAAAACAACAAAACTTTATCCCACTAAGTGGGATCGGCTACATGAACTCTTTTTCTTCTTTGTCTTATTGAATGTTATATTTTCATTTAATTCAAATAAATTAAGATAATTTTTATACAACATGCCCAACTCTTTTCAGGACTACGTCCACATTTTTTAACTTTTGTTTTGACAAAAATTTTATGTTGGTTATCGGCTACCTAACGCAGCCCTCAACTTTTCATATTTGGGGCTTGGGACCCAACAATAGCAGTGTTATTCGGAACAAACAAGCCTAAAAATAATCACTTTACACTTCTTACACATAACTAAAGAAAGCACAAGACAAAAAAGAAAGAAAAAAAAAACGAAGAATGATTTGTAAAATCTAATTGAAGAAAATCTTCAAAGCGCACAAATTATATAACAAAAGCTGTAAGGCAAAATCAACATCACAAGAACAAAATAGAAACTAGCACAATAAAAACAATGTCGCNAGTAAAATCTAATTGAAGAAAATCTTCAAAGCGCACAAATTAATTAACAAAAGCTGTAAGGCAAAATCAACATCACAAGAACAAAATAGAAACTAGCACAATAAAAACAATGTCGCNCTATGTATCGCAACTACATAAAAATTGTTGTGTGAGGGGCAAAAAGAAAATTTTATTTTTTGACCAATGCGTGATCGATCGATGCTACACTTAGGCTGGCTTGGTCGGCTTACTTGAACTCGAGCTAACCTAGATAATCGGCGATGGTCTAATGATGGCCGTCATCCATGTCACACCAATGAATGATCTAAATATAGTATACATATATTTCAAAATCACAAGTATATTGGGGATGAAAAATAGAAGTTTCAACTATTAGATGCAATATGCCATACTACTTTTTATATGTAGTAGTTCCCTCAATGAGAGAAATATTTCACCACTAATAATTCACATGATGATAAGATGAAATAATTTTGTATGAAAAACATCATAACAAATGCATGTCGACGCAACTTAAAGGAGATGATGTGCAACTCAAGGCAAGTTACTCCCTCCTACCTTATTATTGCATGTAGTGCCACAGTGGAGAGAACAAACCGCTACTCGAACTCGAGTCAAGTCATCATTTAAAACAAGATTACTCCGTCCTACCTTATTGCATGCAGTGCCACAATGGAGAGAGCAAACCACAAGTCGAACTCGAGTCATCTCATCATTTAAACCAAACGATTTAGTTGGTTCAAGTTCGTTAGGGCTCTAAAATTTTAAAATCTAGATGTCTACAAGTTCATTTGAAACAACTCTTGATATTGACAACTGAAAAACATGGATAATAGATTTATGGTCTTGAAACCCAAATAGTATTCTAAATTTTCTGTATATTATTGATGCATGCAAGAAAATTTGCGGTAGTAGAATACTGTATTATCTTCTTAGCGTGGTACGAAGATTCAGTACACACTCTGAAAAGAGAAAACAACCTGTAGAAACACCATAATTTTTTACGTGAAAAACTCGCAAAAGGACAAATCACGGGGCCTAACTCAACTGAAAAGTTCCACTATAAATAATAATTATAATTGCAACAACTTCTCCCAAAAACAAAAAAGGGTTAGAAGATCTCTCAAGTTATAACGTTGACCTACGGATGAACTTATTGCAAGGAAAGGACAGAAAACAATAGCGATTGGTAGCAGCTGGCTGGCAGTGGTCAACGTCGATCGGCAACGGTGGGAGGTGATTGGCGGCGGTTGGTGGTGGACGTCGGCGGGTGGTCGACGACGATCGGCGAGTGGTGGTTTGCGATGGTCGGTGGTGGTAGACAGCGACATGAGTGGTGCTAGACTTCTTCTCAAAGCTTCAAGATATCCTCCCCAAGCCTAATGCTCTCTCCTCCCTCCATGAGAGGGGTGAGGCTCTGTTTATAGAGTTTCAGATGCAATTAATGCAAAAGTATGAATCACTTTTAATTGTAAGGTCAAGAGAACTTCTTTTGATAATACAACATTAGATGAATATTTGAGTCTCTTAATAATGTTAGAATTGAGCGATCATAAACTCGTTAGATTCGTTTTGTTAAGACGCTCGATTCAACTATAAGCTCTTCATATTCGACATTCATTTGACCTTCTAAATATGCTCGAAAAGCTNCAGGGGTGAGGCTCTGTTTATAAAGTTCCAGATGCAATTAATGCAAAAATATGAATCACTTTTTATTGTAAGGTCAAGAGAACTTCCTTTGATAATTCAACATTTGTGAATATTTGAGTCTCTTAATAATGTTGGAATAGAGCGATCATAAACTCGTTAGATTCGTTTTGTCAAGACGCTCGATTCAACTATAAGCTCTTCATATTCGACATTCATTTGACCTTCTAAATATGCTCGAAAAGCTTCCAAAAGTAGTTTAATAGTTTGATCTGAACTTGATTTGGCTCGGATTGAGCTTATTTTGGTACCATTGGGCACATCGAGCCTCTCAGTTTGACTATAAATTTGTTAAAATCTGTGCTTTGAATGACTTTTTATTAGAGTTTGAATATTTTTTGCTCAAANTCAAAAGTAGTTTAATAGTTTGATCTGAACTTGATTTGGCTCGGATTGAACTTATTTTGGTACCATTGGGCACATCGAGCCTATCAATTTGACTATAAATTTGTTAAAATCTGTGCTTTGAATGACTTTTTATTAGAGTTTGAATATTTTTTGCTCAAAAGAGTACATCGAGATCCGTGTTATGCCTTGAGATTTGTATTGGACGATGAAAATTTGTTGATGGCATATAAATTATCATATAGACAGACATATCATCTTATGCTACAAATTATTATTATCTAAGAACTTATGTATGAGATGTAGTATATATTGTCTTAATATAAATGAACAAGTTATACATAAATTAACAATGTGCATGTATATTCAACATTTATTACATTATATTATAAATTATTATTTTATATATATATATATATATACATATATATCCACATGATTCTATGTCCGTGCACATATAAGTGCCACTACAAGCCAATAATGCGAGAGTACCATCTTGAGGGGCTGTTAGGAAGTCTGATTAGCTTCAAGATTTACTAAATCCACTCAAACATATAAAAACTGAATTTCAATGGATTTATAAAATTTGTGATTCATGGTATGAATTTTACCTTCAATTCATGGTAAATTCGGATTTAATAAATCCGACAAGCTGGNTGGTAGTCTGATTAGCTTCAAGATTTACTAAATCCACTCAAACATATAAAAACTGAATTTGAATGGATTTATAAAATTTCATATTTATGGTACGAATTTTAACTTCAATTCATGGTAAATTCAGATTTAATAAATCCAACAAGCTGGTGGATTTAATAAATCCAAACTTACTAAATCCTACTAATGCTAAATCCTTCCTGCAGCTAAACATCCCTTGAATGACTCCTCATAGTGTGTTTTGAAGCATACAACAATAAAAACAACAAAACTTTATCCCACTAAGTGGGGTCAGCTAAACGAACTCTTTTTCTTCATTATGTCTTATTGAATGTCATATTTTCATTTAATTAAAATAAATTAAGATAATTTTTATAAAACACGCCCAACTCTTTTTAGGACTAAGTCGACATTTTTTAATTTCTGTTTCGACAAAAATTTTATGTTGGTTGTCGGCTACCTAACGCAGCCCTCAACTTTTCGTATTCGGGGCTTGAGACCAAACAATAGCAGTGTTATTCGGAACAAACAAGCCTAAAAATAATCACTTTACACTTCTTACACATAACTAAAGAAAGCACAAGCCAAAAAAGAAAGAAAAAAAAAAACGAAGTAAAATCTAATTGAAGAAAATCTTCAAAGCGCACAAATTAATTAACAAAAGCTGCAAGGCAATCAACCTCAAAAGAACAAAATAGAAACTAGCACAATAAAAACAATGTCGCAAGAATACCCCAAAGCGTAATCTTCAATCATGGAAAGACTCATCAGAGATTGATAAATGGGCAAAACAACATAAACTTGGCCACTTGATAAAAACAAAGGAAATAGAGATGCCACACATTCAAAGCAGAGACGATTCTGCTTAAAATAGTTATGATTTTTAAAAAATACAAGCAGCAATCAGGATAGTAGCAACTTACAGACATTTAAGATTTCTGAGGAAGAGCTTGTACGGAATAGGAATCACAGCCTCAATATCATCCATAATCAATCCCAATAGCATCAGATCTTTTCAATCTTCTCAGCTTTCACAACAGGGTTCTCTTTGGCAATAGCCTCCCTACCAGCATACTTGTAGTCAAATGAGCATTCATGAATTTCGGGATAACGATGAGCAGAGCAGAAGGTGCTCCCGCATCGACATGTGAAAGGAGTTAACCCCACCCTTCTCCTGCAAAAAAAACAACGGTTCTTATGCTGATTGATAAGTGGATCTTCCGATGCCTTCAGATCAACATTCGCTGTAATTTTCACATTCAGCTCCTCTACTTGCTCTGGAACTGATTCAACCACCATAGAAGAAGATGATAAAGTAGGTGGCTTTACTAATTCCAACACTTGCTGGTTCATCACAAGATCTCTGTAGCATTTCGAACAAAGATTGTTGGTCATTGGACTGCCGAAGAAGCCACAGTTATTCGTGCAGAGAATAGGAGCATCGGGCTTTTGGAATTCAGTCTCATTGATCTCCGTCCAGCTCTCCTGGGCCATTCTTCGCAAAGAACTGTGGTGAATGAAATTTAAACTATGCTTGGGCAGAAGAAGTTGGGGTGCCTCCAAGAGAAAAGGAGAATCGTGCTTTCCTTCAAGAAAGACGCACACCGACTGAAAATATCTCCAGTGAAGCTTAAACTACCTACATAAATGACAAAAAATTTACAATAAAGTGTCATTTCATGCAAAACAAAAATGGGTTATTCATGAGGGTAAGTCCGTTAGAATTTCAAAATAGAATAAATTTTTTTAATGACACTTTTTAAAGAATTATCTATATATACACGTATTATTAGCCTGATGAACTAAATGGAACTCGCTATGTGAATCTTCATTTATCATTCATGCGTATTGATTTTTGCTTTAGGTACGAGACAAATTTTTTGCAAGTTATTTTGAACAGCTTCAATCAATGTTACCTTAAGTTTAACCATTCTCTTCCTACTTCGACGAACCTATTTTTATCCACTCAACTATTGAAGTGCACCTTCTACCCTTGTGCATCCAAATCACATAAGCCTATTTTTAATTACTTGATATTCAATGAATATCAATTCAATTATTTTATAATACAATCCTTCCTCAATTTATTTTTGATTAATTTTTGCACTAGTTATAGATCACCTTCAACCTTCACCATTAGGAATTTTCAATACGAATCTTAATTTTGCATCATGCCTATTGAGTTTCGCTTGAACAGCTTTAAACCATATCACCTAAAGACTATGCAACCAAGCATGCATTCATATATGTATGTATGCCATCATTATCATCATTAGCTTTATCCCAACTGGCCTCGTTTGACGATGAGTTCGAAGTCCATTGCAGTGAATGGGAAGCTGGAGATAAATATGATATTTTATGTTCTTCTTGTTTTGTGTTTATGTTCCGAGTTTTATTTCAGATTTCTCAAATTGGTTTATGCAATTTAGCATCTCACAACATCAACCCTAGTTTGAATATCTTTATGGTGGTCCATGCACAGATTAATTTTGTGCTCATGTGTCGAGTAAATTTACATACTTATGCGTAGAATTAAATGTACCCTCATATAGCTCTAATATCCCCTTTATCACAATATCATTCTACATTGAATTTAGTTTGTAGCTTTAGCGTATTGTGAATTTAATCATTACAGCAAGTAAAGTAGAGTATTACATTGATCTCATCTTATATTAGATTGTGAGGGATTTTAATTGAGAAAACGATACAAATGAACTTGCACGTGCTCATGCACCCCCAATTGAGCACCAAACCCCTACCCCTATATAATTCATTTTCCTTATATACCCATCACAACGAAGTATCATAGTATCTTCTAATAATACTAATGAATAATTATTAATATCAGTATATCACACCAATTGAAATTGTTTTATAATGTATTTTGCTCTTGTTTTACTAACCCTGAATCGTATATCATCTAAATAGTTTTTCTATTGTTCTAACATTTAAATAATTTCAATAAATATCCAGCCGATTTGAATCATGGCATCTAAGAAAATGATACCTCAATTTGAATATCATTTATAAGTATCTTTATAAACAATGTAAAAAATACTAACCCAATATTGATCTTTGATGCAGTCCTGCTACAATTAAAAACTCTCAAATCAATCCACAAAAGAATTTGGAAACTCAATGGAACATAGTATATGCCTTTCAATGCTATCAATGAATTGATTTTAAGAAGTCAACACACACACACACACATAAAGCTTCATAATCATTATAGAAAGATGCAACGATTAAATGTCTCAAGTCTCTTGACTAATAGTTTTTTGAGCCACATAATTCTTAATATCTTCTAAAATTCCATTTCCTCTCATCTTAGACTAAATACCGGATTAAATAAATCTCCTAGGAAGTAATATTTAAGAGATTTATGCCAGTTATCACAGTGCATCATTTTCTCCTTTATCTGAATCCTAAACATTGACAATATATTTCAAATAGTTTGATCAAATTCAATAATATTTAACATCTATCATGTTAAATAAAGTTTCAAGGCATAATCACTCCATGTTTTGCTGAATATAGATTTGCAAGATTAATTAAATCTTAGTTGAATCCAAACAGACCCTTGGATCAATCAAAGGGGAACGATCATCACTCATCAGGATCAAGAAATCACAAGTCGCAACCCACAAAAACAAACACCCCACTGTTCCTTCGTTGTCGGTGCTTCATCCCCCCACATATCGGAGAACTGGAGAAAACATCCAGACTAAAACCAGTCATACAACAAAGATCAGATCGACCAAGGGTACAAAACTAGAACGTCTCTAAAGCTTAAAAACCCTAAATACAGATTCAATCTCTCTTGATTTCTAACTAATAACGTTTCTTAGAAGTAATATCAAGTAGAATAAATAAATTCTTGAAAAAGATATAGGCTCTCTAAATTTCTAACAGATTCCTCGATTTCCAATAAAAAGAAATTCATAGAAGAAAGATCCGGCAGCAATGAAAGGCCCGTAAAACAAACCATAAATCAGAGCAAACCAGAAAGCCATATTTCTTCGATAAGAGGAAGAAAAGGAGAATTACCACAGTCTCTAAGCCGGAAAGTGATCGAGAAGACGAAGGCATCAAGAAGAAGAAGCTGACTTCGGCATCCGATGGGCAGGAGAGATGGAAACACTTTTCAGCTCATAGGAGTAGCGTTTTAAGAAAATGGACGTCTTATTTATTAGCAACGAATAACGTGCTTTTCAAGAATATTACATAAATGCCACTTAATTTTTTGTATTTACAAATCCAAGTTCTAATTTTTTATATTTAACTTTAGACTATTTCGACACTTCTATAAACTCTACGACTAAAACAACCCCATATAAATAATTCGGAACTATTTTGAAACTTCACTCTATATGTATATTCTTAAAAATTGTGTGTTGTGCATAAAACTCCCTCTAAAAATTAAAATGATGCACTCCAACAAAGTAAATGTGACATTTAACACAATGCACCTCACTCAAATGTGTGAATTTGTAATGATTTTCTCGTGACACACATAAATACATCAATGCAATAGTTACGAAAATGATTGCACGTGGCAGATGCATATAATTATCCAAATAAAAAATTATATAATATTTTATTTCAATAAATCAATGCTCTCAAATAACAATTAATAATACTTATTTAAAATTTTGATTATTTTAAATTAGAAAATGAGGCTCAAATGATTTTCTTATGAATGTTTTTATTAAGGTTCAAATGATTAGAAAGTTCTAAAAAAAACTGGAGGTTAGTTCTGTAAATAACAAATTTTCTAATGCTGTGCTCAAACAATATTTCATACGATAGGGACCAAGCTATGAAGCATAAAACCAGTTCATAAACTACTAGAGGCTTAAGTACACTAAAAAGCTACAGATTTGCCCTTTACTAACTAAATATTTACACTTTTAACCTTTGGCTTTACAACCATCTACTGATCACCTCTGTGCTGCAAAAAAAAAAAAATAATAATAATAAAAAATGAAATTATTAGATTAGCTGACATGTGTATTACAAACTTATCCAACCATGTTACATATACCGCACTCTTAATATAATTGGCTATAAAAAGGTTATTTTTGTAAAATTTTTTTTCTAAAAAGCAATAAGGAAACAGTGACCAAGAAATATAACAGTTTTTTTGTAAAACAAAGCTAAGAAAAAATAGCTCCCAGGAGTTTAACAAAATAGTTTAGATCTTTGAGAGGAGAATGAGGAATGAGGCACGTGAAAGAACCTTCTTCCCAAAATGGCTATTTCAGAGCGTCGGAGCATGGCGTCTGATAGTCGCCACGAGAGTGACATGGCTATCTCGATACACCTTTCAACAACAAGCACGAGAACTTAGTTCTTGATGCCATATAAATGAAATGAGAGAAGTATTAAAATGATCCTGAAACTCTTTGCATGGAGAAAGTATTATGTCTAGCAAACCAAACTTAAGGTCGGCTGCGTAGATCGCACCACGCTGCCATCTGCAAGTCCGAACAATGGGGTCATTTTAATCCTAGAGTTTATAAGAATGTTAATTTAGTCCCCAATCTGCAGACAACAAAAATAATATTTTCTCTTTGCATGAGGTAATTCAAGTCCCAGAGCCTATACGATCACAATTTAGTCCTCAGACTCTTTTAACACAGGTTGAAATAGTAGTCATAGAAGTCTATTTTTGCCTCCATTAAAAGAGTTTGGCAAATTATTTGATTCTTTCATAAACTTTGGGAGTAAAATAGGGACATAAGCAGAAGAGAAATTTGCAAAAACACTTTGGATTCATTGAGAGCTGATTGCATCACTGAGTTAGCATATTTATGTTGCAGTATCAGCCTTAGAAAATGTTTAGAGAATTATTGTTTTACTGATTTTTAGAAATTTCTACAATAAGATTCTGTTTTTTTCAACTTGACATGTTAAACTGCAGCAACTTTCTTGTAAGTAGGATTGTCAAAACGGCTCGTTGTTCGCAAACAACTCGTGTTCGGCTCGTTAATTTCATTCGATAAGTTAACGAGCCGAACATGAACTAAGATGTGTTCGTTCGTGTTCGGCTCGAAACGAGCCCAAATTTCTTCTATATCTCATTAATTCTTCAGGCCCATTTTAATTTTAAAAAATTTTACCTAATTTTGGAATAATATTATGCGGTGAATAATCCACTTCAAGAGAAAGATTAATTTTGTTTGTTTATTATGTTTTGAAAAGAATTTATGTTTATGGAATATTAAATATATTGATGTCACAGTATGTTACAAACAAATTTACTAAACAGGGGCAGAATGATAATTTTTCCAGAAACAACTACCCCACAGCTGTTTTCACACAGTTGCAACAAACAGACAGTCAGCTTCCCTACAACAGCTTTCCCGTAGCAGCTACCTGGGACAGCACAGCTGCAGCTGAAAAGCTGAGAAGTTGCAGCTGCGTCAAACATACCCTTTTAAACTCATGCACCAAAATGCGTATTTCACCTTCAAAAACTGGTAATAGTGTGAATTTTAATGTGATATTAAAGAATTGAGCACCATGTTTGTAAACATGAAAGTTTAGGTGTAATAGGTAAGAATCATATGCTAAATAGTAAACATAACTATTGAAATCTGAATAAAGAAAAAAAAAATCTATTCATACCCATACATATCGCAGGAGATTCTAAACAGTTCTCCAATTGTTCCAGTAATTGCCTTCAGCATCGGTGTCATTTGCTCCTCATTACATAACTCCAAAAGCTTTTGAACAAGATAATTCCAGTAATTGCCTTCAGCATCAGTTCAACAATGTTGCAAGCGATCTCCCAAAAAATCTCTTCAATTTCTTCACGACTACTCCTGAATTTTCTCTGCAGAAAGTGGCATCCATGCTGATTCTTCGCCATCAAATATACTCTACCTCCAACATCATCTTTGAAGCCATCATAAGTATGAGGTTTAGGAATTTAATTCGAACAGTATCAAATGATTTCTTTACAAAAATATTGAGAATTTTTTGGCCTTGGGAATCCATGAAAGAGCAGGCTGAATCACTGATAGGCAATAATATATGTTCATGAAAAGGCAAAAAGCTCTGAAATTGGAAAAAATTCAATCTTTGAACGGCGGGCAACCATGCTTCCAGATCAGTATTTGATAAAGTAATGCCTTTTAAATGAAGGAGGAAGATTCATGTTTGCTGTCTCATATCGGAAGAGAGGCTTGTTTAGGTGATTAACTAACTGTTCATCTGGTGAGAAAGTGATTTTGGAGGAGCTCTCTGTATTTTCATTGGTTCTCATTTCATAAAATGAAACATTCAGGGAAATATCATCTGGTAAACTGGACTTATCTTATTCACAAATCACCTCAAATAATTTGTAATTACTTTCTTTTCTTGGGAGTTTCTGATTACCTTGCTGCAGAGAGATAAATTTTGCAAATTTGCTGCTAGGAGAAGATTCCTTCTCCAGCTCCCGGGAAGGAACAATGACCTGATGAAGCACAATAAGCGGCTTTGCAGAAGTTGTAATTGGAAAATTTTTGTCCTTCGCTGTGCCTCCTTCTGTGACAGACATGGTGATGTTTTAAGCATCCCAAAAATGAAGATAATGTCCGGTTCTTCTCAGAAACAAAGATCCATAAATGAGTTCCTTAAGGAGACAGAATTCCTATTTCAGAAGAAACCAAAGTGAATTATAATAAGCTTTTCCAAATTACATTCATTGAAGCAAATAACATGAGAAATTCAACAGGATTATGCTGCTATTTTTCCGAAGACAGAACATTCTGCAACAGAAGAGAATTCTCAAGGGATTTAATCATGAAAAAAAAAGATGAATAAGCAAAATTATTGAATTGCTGCTTTGATAAATCCTGTTTCAGNCTTAACTTATATAACAGCTTATGCATTGATAAGCATTTGATTTGCTAATTTATTTTGTAATAACCTTTGCTTTGATATGCATGTTTAATTTCAATATTATTGGCTTTCATCTTATATTAGATTATGAGGGATTTTAATCGAGAAAACAATACAAATGAACTTGTAAGTGCTCATGCACCCCCAATTGAGCACCAAACCCCTACCCCTATATAATTCATTTTCCTTATATACCCATCACAACGAAGTATCATATTATCTTCTAATAATACTAATGAATAATTATTAATATCAGTATATCACACCATTTGAAATTGTTTTATAATGTATTTTGCTCTTGTTTTACTAACCCTGAATCGTATATCATCTAAATAGTTTTTCTATTGTTCTAACATTTAAATA
>JXCR01072148.1:0-22346 GCA_002079205.1 Phalaenopsis hybrid cultivar
ATATTTTAAAGATCTTAACCTGACAAAACTCAGATGGATTATAATTATAAGTGTTTCAAATGTACAAATTCTTCGATGATGGTTGAATTGATAGGATATTTCAAACAGAGAGGTCAAAATTTTCTTCAATCAAGCTTTCAATGTAACCAACCAAAACATTCGACTTAAAATCAATAACTTAAAACAAACTCCATCCATCATCTATAATAATTTGTCGAGAGTAACAAATTTTTTATTAGGTTTAGCTCACAAAGTGTGAATGTCACATCGAGTGTATTATTTTATTCATTATCAAAATAATCTCATGTTAATAAGGACATGACTCAAGTCTTCTGTTCGAGTGGTTAGGTTAATGGGCTTCACAAAAAGTAGTAGTTACGACTACAACCCTCTTACTAGGTGGTTTTCATCAAATATCACCACGGTCACGGTCGTTGTTCGTATGTTTTCCAACGATTTTCTACTTGTTGAGTTGGGAACCCTTATGGTACATTTGATTGGCATAAAGTATTATGTTAGCCAAGGTCTATTAAAATATGTTTTCGTGGACAAACATCCACCCCATATTTACATGGATCGCTTGGACGACGCAGCTCATGATTGCTTATATGTATCTTTTAGTCAAATTAGGTCGACTATATTTTCTAAGCTGATAGAGATCATGACCCCCGACTATAAAATCATGGGATCTTGATCGGGTTCGTCATCATTTCTCCTACATTCGATATGAGCTCAATGTGATAAAATTTTATAATTTATAACTCTACGTCTGTTGTTACTATATGTTGAATATTAAATGATAAATGACTAGCCTTAATCGAAAGCGCTCTTTTGTTATAAGGGGGGTTAATTAACGTAGAAGGTTGTGCCTGTGGAAAACTATATAAAAAAATCATCACCAAATGAGAGTGAAATCTCTGAGTAGTTTTTTATCTACAATTCAATCTGTCTCCTGAAAATTTGACTCAAAATATCAAATAAAGAGCTCTTAACAATACGAGTCTGGGGCATCGAAATATTTGGAGTCCACAATTAGCTATTTCAAGTATTTTCTAGTCCAAAGGTTCAATATCATTATCATACACAAATTCAGAATTACAAATAAAGTCTTCTTGGGTTGGGATCATTATAATGCTTGGCCAACTCTTAATTTGTGATATTTTTTTTAATTTCTCTTTATCTCTAATCTCGCTGAAGCTCATATTATTCTTAACCTTTTAAGAAAGGCTTCAAGAAATTTTAGCCTTCATTAATGTGCTAGTTGTAGGCCACACCTTTTTTTGATGCCAGAGCCCGAAGTTAAAAGAGAGCACTAATCAACTTTATTAGATTTGACGTCTGGAAAATTTATTTGTAAGTGATTTAATTTAAATTCTAAGAAGGCTAGTCCTTTAGTCTGACATTTACTTTGGGAATAAATCAATAATTATAGATTACTTTTGTGATTTTATGCTATGAGGGAGTGGTTTGCTGTAATTTTAAGTTTTTGGACCTAGTGTGAATTAAAATTTGAAATTACATAGTTTAGTGTTTATGTAATTTTTTAGTTATTGCACTTAGTGTTAATTTTTCTAGATTGTTTTCTATATTTAACTGGAAGGCCAAAGATTTGTAAGTTTTCAAAGTCTTTTTATAAATATCGTATTCATAATCATAAGAGTGGAACAGGTATTTTTATTAAATATCATTGTCATTGCATTTTTATAGCATAAAATATGAACCCTAGAGGGTAGATGAGATTGCTTTAGATGATGAGGAAATATTTAATAAGTTATAAAAGAATGGTTATGAGTTTTAACTATTTGAATGTAAGCTATGGCCACTAAGATGCATGACCTGCCACATGCTCCTCATTTTGCTTAGCATAACTATTTAGAATATGATTTTATAGATAATTTTAGAAATGTTCATCAATAGAGAAATAAGGAATTATGAATATTTTAGTGACCATTCAAAAGAGGTTAAGATGGAAGTTCAATCTATGATGATATTTATAATTCTAATAATTTTTAGGCTGGCTTACTCAAATGGATGAGCTTTTTAATTAGAACTAGGTAGAAAAAAAATCACCTTTACAAAAATTAAATTGATAGGATATACAAAAAACTAATGAAAGAAAACTTCAGCAAAAATCTTTAAATTTGATGGAGATAAATCATATGCTTAACTTTAAATATTGCTTNATTAAATTGATAGGATATACAAAAAACTATTGAAAGAAAACTTCAGCAAAAATCTTTAAATTTGATGGAGATAGATCATATGCTTAACTCTAAATATTGCTTTAAAATCCATTTGAAAAAGTTACTCGAGTAATTGATGATTTTAAGGTAAGGGTGCATATCGATCGTTATTGTTGTACACATTTGACCATCTTATAGCTAGGAGCTATTGCCCATATAAGTAATTATACTTAGCCACTAAATTTATAATTGTTCTTTTAAGTGGTATTAAGAATGAAGTAGAGCTCTAGGATCCTCAGATAGTTGGTGATGATACTTTTTGTTATTTTTATTCTTAAAAGAAATAGAAAATTAGCTTTTACATTTAAATTTATAGGACAAACAGTTATATTATTTTGTATCCACATGTTATACCCATAGTTCTATTATTAAACTCGATCATTCATTGACGCCGTTTGGGGCAGCTTATTTTGCTGCGGCGGCATTTTCAAAACGCCGCCGCAGCGTTTGTTTCGGAGTTTATTGCTGCGTTTTATATCGTCTTTAATCACGTATTTGGTATTACTTTTATCCATCGAACGCGGGGGAGGGGTTCTGTTCAGCGTTGGCTAGGGCCTATTTTCCTCCTGTGCCCCTGTGGATTTTCTCACGCGCTCTTCCCCGCGATCTCCTTTACCGATCTTCTCGTGCGTAAACTTCTGGTGAGATCTCCCCATTTCATTGCAATTAGCTATTTTGATGTGGCTAATTTTCTGGAATTTTTGGTTGCTAATTCCATCAAATCTTGGCTTTAATCTTTACAGTTGGGGAAATGACTTTATTCTTTACAGTTGGGGGAATGGCTTCATTGCAATACATTTCAATACATGTCATTGCAATACATTTCGGTTCATTGCATTTCGGCTGATGCGTGTAGGATTATTGATGTTGCACTCCGGGTCATTGCAATACATTTCGGTTTGAGCTATTCTGAAATTTAGAATTAGGAAATTGGGCTTTGGTATTTTCTGAAATTCTTGGTTGAACTGATAAGGGACTGAATCAGTACATTTTGGCTGCTAGTTCCATTAATGCAATACATTCTGAATGTCAGCATTGCTTTCGGTTATGGTATATTTAGAGTTGGCTTTGGTATTTCTTTGGTAATCTCGGTTCATGGGGCAAGGAAATGACATCAATGTATTTAGAGTTGGCCTTGTAACCTTTTGGAATTGCATAATAAAATATTTNATGTTATACCCATAGTTCTATTATTAAACTCGACCATTCATTGATCCCGTTTGGGGCAGCTTATTTTGCTGCGGCGGCATTTTCAAAACACCGCCGCAGCGTTTGTTTCGGCGTTTATTGTTGCATTTTTATATCGTCCTTAATCGCGTATTCGATATTACTTCTATCCATCGAATGCGGGGGAGGGGTTCCGTTCGGCGTTGGCTAGGGTTTATTTTCCTCCTGTGCCTCTGTGGATTTTCTCTCGCACTCTTCCCCGCGATCTCCTTTACCGATCTTCTCGTGCGTAAACTTTTGGTGAGATCTTGCGTAAACTATTGAAATGACACTCCTTTAATCTTCTCTGGTTCGTTTATGCGGCTCGAATGTTTTTTTGGTGTTTCTTTCGTTTCTTTTTAGGGCTAGAAGGCAACTATGAAGCTTTTTAGATTCTTCTATATGCTCTAGAAATGTTCTCCATAGATCTTCTCTGGTTTTTATGCCCTTACGTTTTGCTTTTTTGGGATTTTTAGCTCTTACATTTAGGGATTTTTAGATCTTGCTCTAGAAATGGATCACATATTTACAGTGCATTTAGATGACGCGCTGCTCTGGAAATAGATCTTCTATATGCCGCACTTCTTTTTTGGGATTTATATGACGCACTTCTCTGGTTCTATTTTTACAGTGCATTTACATGTTTCGGTTCTATATGCCGCACTTTGTTTGGTTCTATATTTACAATTTCTGTGCTTTGCAATACATTTCGGTTTGAGTTCTGAAATTGGAAATAGGTAATTGGGCTAATTTACAGATCATGAGGAATCATAAGCTAATTTACAGATCTGAAAATTGGAAATAGGAAATTAAGCTTGGTTCTCCCTGTTTCATTGCAATTAGCTATTTTGATGTGGCTAATTTTCTGGAATTCTTGGTTGCTAGTTCTATCAAATCATGGCTTTAATATTTACATGTTTCGGTTCTATATGCCGCACTTCATTTGGTTATATATTTACAGTTTTTGTGTCGTGCAATACATTTCGGTTTGAGTTGTTCTGAAAATTGGAAATAGGTAATTGGGCCAATTTACAGATCAAGAGCTATTTTACAGAATCATGAGCTAATTTACAGATCTGAAAATTGGAAATAGGAAATTAAGTTTGGTTCTCCCCGTTTCATTGCAATTAGCTATTTTGATGTGGCTAATTTTCTGAAATTCTTGGTTGCTATTTTCATCAAATCATGGTTTTAATCTTTACAGTTGGGGAAATGACTTTATTCTTTGCAGTTGGGGGAATTGCTTCATTGCAATACATTTCAATACATGTCATTGCAATACATTTCAGTTCATTGTAATTCGGCTAATGCGTGTAGGATTATTAATGTTGCACTCCGGGTCATTGCAATACATTTTGGTTTGAGCTGTTTTGAAATTTAGAATTAGGAAATTGGGTTTGGTATTTTCTGGAATTCTTGGTTGAATTGATAAGGAACTGAATTAGTACATTTCGGCTGTTAGTTCCATTGATGCAATACATTCTGAATGTCAGCATTGCTTTCGGTTATGGTGTATTTAGAGTTGGCTTTGGTATTTCTTTGATAATCTCGGTTCAAGGGGCAAGGAAATGACATCAATGTATTTAGAGTTGGCCTTGTAACCTTCTGGAATTGTATAATAAAATATTTTTGAAGTCTTACTGTGGATGTAGGTCAATGACCGAACCACATAAATCATTTGTTTCTTCATATATTTCTTTTTTGTTATTGATCAAGTTGTTATGCTCTTGTTTGTGTTGGTGGCAAATATTTATGTTTGGAGAGTGGTGTTCTTGTTGGGTTGATGTTGTTGTGAGCTTGAGATGTTCATGTGCTGAACGTATTATTACTTCAAATATAATCTTTTTTTAATTCTCATTTATTCTCTATAGCTTTATCATGTCTAAATCAGTTGAAGGGGGGACCTCCGCAATGTGGGATAAGGAAGTAACAAATATTTTCTGCGATCTTTGTATAAAAGAAATAGAATTTGGGAACAGACCAACAACGTTTTTTAATAAGGAAGGGTTGCGAAACATTGAAAAGAGATTCAAAGAACTGACTGACAGGGATTATGATAAGCTGAAATTTAAAAACAAATGAGATCCATTAAAGAATGAATGAAAAATATGGAAAGAGTTGAAACGTGGATCTACAGGTTTGGGTTTAAATTCGATTAAAAGGGCAATTGATGCTCCCGCTGAATGGTGGGCTGAAAAATTAGAGGTTTTTTATACATACTCTGTGATTTGTTCGATTTTAATTCCAAATTACTTCTCTAATTATAATTGTCTAACTATTCACTCTAAAATGTTATGTCACAGGCGGTACCAGCAGCGAAAAGGTATAAGCAGTGCGGGATTGAGCCAGAATTTGAAGAAAAACTGGACATAATGTTTAAATGGGTCGTCGCAACAGGAAAATTTACTTTCAACCCATGTCAAAGTATTTTTGAAGGGATACCAGATGAGTTCTCTCCTGAGCCATTAACACCTGATGAAGAAGTGCCTAACATTAACCAGAGTGATATAGGTGACTCTAGCACAACAAAGAAGGTCAGGGTTGCTAAGAAAAATAAAGAGAAAGAACGTTTGTTGAACACCTCCATCGATCGTTTGATTGAAGCTTTTGTAGCTCCACCTATCTCTAATGCGAGCATATTAGACTGTCTGAGACTTTTACGTACTATTCCTGAAGTTGTGGCAGATAGATGATTTCACGCACAGTGTGTGAAAAAACTTGAGGATTCAACTAGAATGAAAATATTCATGGCACTAGAGCCAGAAATGCGTCCTGAATATTTGCGGGTTTTAGTCGATAAATGATATTTATTTATGGATTGTATATGTATTTGCACTATTTGAACTTTGACTAATGTCGTTTTTTTTAATATTTTTGGGACTTTAAGCATGCTACCTTCTCGTGTTTGGGATTTTTTTAACTCATTATGTTAACATTTTAAATTTTTGGATAGTGGACTATTAATGTTTATATTTTAAATCATTTAGGATGGATCCGTAACGTGAACGTCGTAGGAGAATGACATTTGCTACAACCGTTATGATATTGTTATTGGATTATTACCGACATAGGACTACTCGCATTCCCTGCATGACATCCACCTTTGTTGGAGATAGATGGGTTGGTGAAATGCTTTCTGGCCATCCAATAAGATTCAAAAATATTTTCAGAATGACAACACCTATTTTTATGGATCTTCTGCACGAATTATGTGTAAATCACGGCCTCCAAGGTTCTTCTAGAACTACGTGTAGGGAGGTGTTGACTATAACACTGTATATTCTATCACAGAATGAGTCAATTCGAGGAGTTATGGAAAGATTTCAATATTCATCCGAAAAAATTAGTCGTTACCTTTCAAAAGGGATACATACACTTGTTAGTTTAGCAGCTCAAATAATTAAACCGGAGGATCCATCATTTGTTACCACTCCAGAACAAATTGCCAACGATTCAAGATACATGTCATATTTCAAGGTAACTATCAGTGTTTTTAATTTATTACATTCTATATTTTAACAATATTATTACTCTCTAGCGACCAATTAAATAGAACTGTATTGGTGCAAATGACGGTACCCACGTTGATGCTCGAATACTCAACCACGAGAAGGTAGCATACATCGGTCGGAGTGGTTTAACAACGCAAAATGTCATGGTTGTATGCGACTTCAACATGTGTTTTACTTTTGTGGTGGCGGACTGGGAAGGGAGTGCACATGACAGTCAGATTTTCTCCTTTGCTACTAGGAATAGATCGCAGTGTTTCCCTCACCCCCCTATCAGGTTAGTTTTTGTTTTCCAATTTGTATATGTTAGCATGTAATGTTTTTTATTAACATTATTTTTCATACTAGGAAAATATCTGGTCGATGCAAAATATCCTATGCAAAGGGGATACCTGAAGCCCGACCCTGACACAAGATATCATATTCCTGATTTTGAGCGAGGTAGTGACACAGTACGTGGCATAAACGAAATGTTTAATAAACGTCACTCATCTTTACGCGGGGTAATTGAAAGAACATTTGGAGTTTGGAAGAAGAAGTGGGTCATCTTACGTGATATGTCGTTGTATCCTTTCCAAAAGCATGTGCATATTATGGTAGCAACAATGGTACTACATAACTTCATCCGAAGACATTTGTCACGATCAGATACAAACTTCATTATGGCTGACAATGATGAACTGAATGTCTTCGAGCAACCTACAGGACTTGTGGGGGGCATTCATTACCTGAGGATGATATAAAATCTAATGAATTTGGTTGATATGATTGATTTAAGGGAGTCTATCACAGATGTTATTTGTGGCTGTTGATCTACCAAGTTTTCCTTTAATAAGGTTATAGGTTTATATTCATATGTATTTAATTTTGGTTACTTTTAAAATACCTTAAACCGACATTGATTCTTTTGTTATTTTCGCAGTTATACAAACATGACTTCCAGGATATCAGGTACAGACAGATGAATTTTCTGTTATTGTGGACTACCGTCTCCGTTGCTAATGTCACGTAAGGAGCATAGCTTTGGAAGGCAGTTCTATGGTTGTGCCAGAGGTGTTTCAGCTCGTTGCGGTTTCTTCCGGTGGGTTGATAGTCCCTCATATTATACTGACAGTAGTCATGTCAGCAGTCATGTGAATTCGATGTTTCCTCCGTCTAACAGTGCAGATGAGGACCGACGTAGTCAGAGTCGGAAGTTAAATATTTTAATATTTCTCCTTGTTGTAGTACTTGTATTTATACTTTTTTTAGTTCTCCTGGTAGTCATTAGGGTGTGAGAACTGTATGATATCTTTTAGAACTGATCTGTGATTATCGTATGTTTCTGCACTATTTATTTATTTTCTATCAATAAGCTATTCTGAATAAGCTGCTCCAAACAGTTTTATCAGACAGGGGCAGGAATGTTATTTAATCACCAATAAGTTAGTCTGAATAAGCTGACCCAAACAACAAGTCAGATTATTCTGATAATCTGCAGATTATCAGATTATCAGAATAATTTGCTTATCAGCAGATTATAAATAATCAACAGCTGCGCCAAACAGACCCATTATCTAATGCCTAAAATCATGTGACTACCGCTGCATTCACTCGAAAGAATGAAAGAGATATTGTTTGCTTTATGTGTCATAAAAAGATGCATATGCAAAATAAATGTAAAGTAAATAAAATTTGTCCTTGAATAAAATAGAAGATGAAGAAAAAGAGTTTGAGATTGAGGAAAAGCGTGATGAATATATAGATCATTTTGTAAAAGACAAAACAAGTATTATGAAATTTATGATAGTGGCTATAGATATAGTTAGCTATGCTCTTATTAGTACTGGATGGTTGGCATCACTATTAGTTGAAGATTAACAATTTTCTTTTGACTGGCTTAGGTTATATCTTAAAATTTGATTTTATGGATTGGATGGTGCTTGCTTCTTTACTAGCTTTATTAGGAATAGTTTTAAATGGTATTGGCTTTTTTTTTACACCTATGCTCTCTTGATTATAATGTATTACATTCAGATCATAAAGTTAGGGTCTGCCTAACATAATGTGTGTTTCATCCATGTTTAGACAATCGCGATAAATGTGATACTCATAACTACCAACCTTAATGGCTGCTAGATATCTTGATGTGATAGATGAAGAGATGTGATTAACTCAACTTAAATGGAATAATTTAGGATGGGGTTGTGGTTTCAGGTTTGTTTTTTTATGTGTATAAATAAATTTATTTTTTATAGCTGCACTCTATTAATGTTCAATTTACATTTTTTTTACACATGATAGTGAAAA
Source organism: Phalaenopsis hybrid cultivar (assembly GCA_002079205.1). Taxonomy (NCBI): domain Eukaryota; kingdom Viridiplantae; phylum Streptophyta; class Magnoliopsida; order Asparagales; family Orchidaceae; genus Phalaenopsis; species Phalaenopsis hybrid cultivar. Next base: position 9,248 of record JXCR01072148.1, read on the forward strand.
AATTTTCTCTAATTTTCATTTCTAGCCATTGTCATATATGTCATAATATTTACTTATTCTTTCATAGAACGTTGTATGCCTTCATCAGATAGTGATTGCCATCATGGATCTCCCAAATCTGATTATCTTAATTTTCATCTTCTGCCTCATTCAAGAGTATAATTTTTTTAACATTATTTTTGCATGTGTCCTTTCTTATAACACGTAAAAACAAGAAATATTTTGTATATTTTTTGATGTGGCTTTTATGGTAGCTTTATGGAATTTAACATTATATGATGAAGAGTTAGGTCTAATGGTAGATCTTTTGGTATTATATATGAATATCTAATATACATATGTTATGTATATACTGATTTCATATATTTTTGAAAGAGTAAAACATAAGAAAAGTCATCTTGTATCTCAGGATCTTGTAGCTTAAATTTACTCTTAACATCACTTCTTAGATCACATATAAACTTATTGGTTGATTGCCAATCTTGATTAGGAAAATCTATCCTAACCATAAGATTTTCAGATGTGATCATGTCGTTAACTACTTATATGCTATCAATTGCTCATGTAGTCTTTATTAATAGATTTTAAGGCGATATTTGGACTCTTGCATTTCTTTTATCTCCTTCTATGTGATAGAATGTCCCACTCAATTTCTCTTCTTTTGCTAAAATATTATTTCAATATATTTTTATGTCTTATTAATTTCATATTTGCAAATTTGATTTTCTTATTGTCATTTATGTAATAGAAATAAAAAAATATTTATTTGACTGAACCAATCTTGAAACCTATTGTGATTATGAACACAATTATAGTTTGGAACTTTTAAAATACTATTATTTGGAGGTTAATTAAAATATTCATGTTTTAATGATTTTCAATTCAGTGAGGGTTTTTAAAATAACCTCTCGTAGGCAAATTCTCATTCATCATGTTTTCTATCTAATATTTTCTTAAAGTTTCTATGTTCAACAAGATGTAGGATATGTGATAGGTTTTGTATCATAGTGATCATGGCTTGACTTTGAGTAGTTAGATTTGTTATTGTTGCATTTGTGACTAGAGCAACATATTTTATTGATAGAAGAAGTGGTTTTTAAACTCAATTACAATAGACACAACAAAGAAAAGAAATAAAATAAATAGGAAAGAATAAAATAAAATAAAGCAAATAGGAAATAAATAATGAGGGGAATTAAGGCTAATAGGAAAAAAAAAGAAGTAATAAGGAAAGAAATAAAATAGAATAAAATAAATAGGAAATAAATAAAATAAAATAAAGCAAATAGGAAATACATAATGAGGGGAATTAAGGCTAATAGGAAAAAAATAAGAAATAATAATGGCTACGGATTTGGTTGTCGTTATAAATCTAATACTCCCCCTCAATTTGAAGCATTGATGTTAGTCATGTTCCACTTGGATTTGAAGTTATCGAAAAAAGGATGAGGATTCTTGGTGAGGATATCCCGCTAGTTGATCACTCGAGGGCACAAAAAGAACACAAACTTCATCGGACTCAATCTTTTTCTTAATAAAGTGTCTGTCAATCTCCACATGTTTAGTACAATCATGTTGGATTGGATTGTGAGCAACACTAATGGTGGTCTTCTTATCACAGAATGATTGCAGCGGAACTGAAGTTGGCTTGTGAAGTTCACGAAGCATGATGCGTAACCAGGGCATGGATTGGTTTTCAGCTTCAACACTGTTTCGAGCAACTACAGTTTTTGTTTTTCCATGTTACAAGATTTTCTTATACAAATGAGCAATACCCCGAGGTGGAGCGTCGATCATGAACAAACCCGACCTAATCAGTATTTATATAAATAACAATAGACTGAGAGGTGTGACGAGATAAAAACAAACCCGAGTTTGGTCTACCTTTTAAATAACGGAGATAACAATGGTCAACTTGGAGATGGAGCTCATAAGGCTCATGCATGAATTGACTCACTTCACCAATTGCGTGGCATATGTCGGGGCGAGTATGGGCGAGGTAGATGAGCTTTTTCTCAAGGCGCTTGTAGTGAGTCTTGTTGATAGACACAATATTGGGAATGTTTAAAAATTTTTTATTGGGATCCGTAGGGACAACCACTTGTTTGCATATGAGAAGCTTGCTCTCTGTCAAGAGATCAATCAAATATTTGCACTGAGATAAGTAAATACCTCGAGATGATTGAGTCACTTCCATGCCTAAAAAGTACTAGAGAGATCCCATGCCCTTCATTTCAAAGGACTTAGCAAGAATGTCTTTAAAAGACTCTAATGCTAGGATATCGTTACCTGTAAGAACAATATCGTCAACATAGATAATAAGGATAGCCACGTGACTATTGGAGGAATGTCGAAAGAACAGAGTGTGATCTGATTGAGCCTGAGTAAAACCATAGCCTAAAACCTACTTTGTGAATTTGCCGAACCGGCCTTTTGGGGACTGCTTTAGCCCATAGAGGGACTTTTGTAGCATGCACATTTGCCCTTGGAAGGCAACAGAGTAAAATCAGGAGCGAGTGACATGTATGCCTCTTCTGCAAGCTTTCCATTCAAAAACACATTCTTGACAGCTAGCTGGAATAAAGACTAATCCAAATTCACCGCAAGCGACAACAAGACTCGAATAGTGTTTAACTTCGTCATTGAAGCAAATGTCTCCTCATAGTCAACTCAATAGGCCTGTAAGTACCCTTTGGTGACCGATTGTGCCTCGTTGCGTTCAAAAGATTCATCAGAGTTGAACATGGTGTTGAAAATTCATCAACAACCCACAACTTTCTTACCCAGAGGAAGTTCAACAACTTCCCATGTATGGTTCCGTCGATGGGCATTTTTCTCCTCCATTACTGTTGTTTTTTAGGCTAAATCAGCAAGAGCAACCTCAATAGTTGTTGGGATCTGGTGGTCCGTCGGGGCAGTAGCAAATGCTTTGTAGGTTGGCGATAAACTATGGAGAGAGATATTTTGTCATAGAATAGAGGGAGCATGTCTGATTTCATACCTTACTTGGAGAGCTCATCTCCTCATGCGAAGAAGGTTTCATGTTGAGGATGTTGCCCGGAGTGGAGCCAAGTTCCTGTAAGGAGGTAGCAGGTTCCAGAGTAGGAGCATTAGAATGAGTATGTCGACTGTAGACACAGATAGTGGGAGGAGGTGATAGTGTACAACAGATTGCACTCATCGAAACAAAAGACTCTTCAGTGGCTATAGGAGTAGGATAAGGGAGTAGGATAAGGGACAATATCTGAGATCCCAAGCTCCCCCTTACTTAAGGCCGAACTAGGAAAATAGGAAATAGTTTCAAAGAATGAGACATTAGCACTCACAAAGATTTTAGTGGTCGGATCAAGACACCGATACTCTTTTTGAGTGGTGGAGTACCCAAGAAAGATACATGTTATGGATCTAGGATCAAGTTTACTCCGATTGGGGGCAATGTTTCTAATAAAGGCAGTGCATCACCCAAAAATCTTATGGTCTAATATGGAGAAGACTCGACTACCTGGGAAGCATGACATAAGGACGATTATTGAGGTTCAAAATTTATGAATTTTAGAGGGGATTCTATTTATAAGATAGGTGACAGTGAAAGTGGTGTCATTTCAAAAAACATTTTTGGACATCAGATTGAAACATAATAGAGCAAGTAACTTCGAGAATGTGAGTTTTTTTTACTGGCTACCCCATTTTATTGAGTGTTCGCACACGAGCAATGGTGCAGGGTGCCCTTATCAAGAATTCACCTAAAATAGAGTTAAATAACTCATGACCATTGTTGGTTTGAAGGACTTGAATAAGAATTTTGAATTGAGTTAAAAGGAAGGTGTAGACGTTTTGGATGGTGAAAATAATCTCCGATTGTCTTTTAAATTGTAGACTCACGTCATTCGAGAAGTCAGAAAACGACCGTTTATTTGTGTAGTTGGGAGTGCGAGAGTCCCCATAGGTTACTGTGAATCTGTGAGAAAGGAGTGGAGGTTGTGTTAATATGGGATGGATAATGAACATGATGATGTTTGACTAACCGACATGTCTCACAATTGAAATTAGAGAATTTTTTTATTAGAAAACATTACAGGGTACAAAATTTTTAAATATTGGAAATTAGGATGACCTAAATCACTGCAATAACATAATAAGTCATTTAATGACTCGAGATAAGTTACAACTCCTGAGAGGTATGTTCTCACTCTCCATGTTTTTCTCTTGAAGCTGTATAGTCTGGGTACCCTCTTAGCAGCTTCAATCATTTTTACTGAACGATGATCCTGAAAACACAAATATCAAAAAAGAAATTAGCAACGCAATCAATATCATTCGTTAACATGCTGATAGATAGCAAGTTATACTTCAACTGGGTAACATATAAAACATACTCCAAAATTAAGTTGATTGTTAGTATAATTGACCTTTTACTAGCAATGGGACTACCAGAGCCATCGACAATTTTGACAGTATCTTTTCCAGAGCATAGATAGTAAATAGAAAAAGATTGTGAGCATCCTGTCACGTGATTCGTGGCATATGAATCAATAATCCATGGACTAGAGGAGAAAAAAATTGTGAGAGCCACAGGAAGAGTACATTGTCGGATGTGAGAGGTTGATGGGCCTGTAGAAACTTGATTGACTCCAAGAAGTTTGATCAATTGCTCCATCTTGATTTTCAGGGATTAAGAGGATTCTAGGATGTTCAGGGTAGGAGTTGGTTGAGTTGTGGTTGGCTCGGACGTCATTGTGAGACCTTTGGTAGTAGAGGATTAGGCCGAAGGTTTGTATGCTGACTTACCGTTAAGTTTAAGACTTGTCCCGAGTGTGGTTGGGTTTATCACAGTAATCGTAAGTAGGGTGATTGGTCCGAGATGACATGGATGATGATTTAACACTTTTTTAGATCAAGACGGATGATTCAGCTGAAGGAGTTGGTTTGTCGAGCATGACAAATCTCATGTTTTCTTCCTGATCAATCTTAGCAAAAGCTGCGCGAGCGAAGGGAAGAGGATCCCGACCAATAATGCAGCCCTGGACATCGTCAAGGTCTTTTTAAAGACCAGCCAAGCAATGGAAAATGCATTCATTTTCTACAATCTTCTGGAAGAGGGATAGATCAGTTTGAGATTCCCAAGTTTTGTCGTAGTATAGGTCGCATTTCATCCATGGAATAACCAGTTCATTATACTACTAGTTCACAGTCCTTGAACCCCACCTTCTGGATTTTCTTAAATATCTCATAGAGTTGACCGAAATTTTGTACATCTGAGTATGTATTACAACAACCTTCCAGATGACGCTAGCTGAAGTGAGGAACATATATGAACGACCAATCGAAGCCTCCATGGAGTTAATCAGTCACAATATGACTGTGGTGTTCTCCACTTCCCAAGCTCCATATATCGAGTCAATCTTTGGAGGCTCACGAACTATACCTATGATGTAACCAAATTTCCCACATTCTTTGATGAACAAAGACACCGCTTGGGACCATTAGAGAAAGTTACTGTCGTTCAGTTTATGAGTTGTGATCAAGAAGTTCATGTTAATTTGTGATCCTCCTGTTTGAAGAGGGATTGAGGTCAATGACGATCCTCTGATGGACTAATGCACATCGTTAGTAGGAGGTTCGAAGTTGGAGGAATCCACCAAAATTTCAAAAGATCTCAAGGTGATGTTGGGTTGCCGAGACATAAGAAAGGTTGTCAAGGGGGATGTTCAGTGGACGAAAAAGCTTCTGGAACAATAGCTGGCAAAAAACAACAACAAAAAACATGTTGGAAGTCAAGAACGGCTGGAATCAACGCAGTAAAACAACTGCAAAATTACAGAGCTAGTTGGAGAAGCAGCCGACAAACCAGTCGAACATTGGCTGGAATAGAAAACCCGTCGATTTGAAGGAGTGGTGGATGTTGGGTTTTAGCATAGAAAGGAGCCAAACTTGCTGAAGAGAGCCGCAACAAGGAGTTGATTTGAACTAGCAACAGGTTGAAGAGGTTTGCGGTTGAAAGACACCGCTTGGGTTTTAGCGGCAGTGTTGAAGAGATATGCGGTAGTAAGCAATGTTGAAGAGATCTGCAGCAGAAGCAGTGTTTGAACCATACGGCTGCAGGAAAGAAATAAAATAGCAGATGCTGAAAAGTGGCTGCTGGCAAACTAGGGTGGAATCTCTAGGGTTAGAACAATGACTCTGATAATATGTTGAATTTGTGACTAGAGCAACATAATTTTATTGATAGTAGGAGAATTTAAACTCAATTACAATAAACACAACAAAGGAAAGAAATAAAATTGAATAAAATAAATAGAAAAGAAATAAAATAAATAGGAAATACATGGTGAGGGGAACTGAGGCTAATAGGCAAGAAATAAGAAGTAATAACGGCTAGGGATATGATTCTGATTATAAATCTAATAGTTATTATTTCTTGCAATCTATCAAAATTTTTCTCATTTTATAATGCATTCTATTTGGATCTCTTATATAGGCTTTTTAATTAAATTAAATTAACAAATTTGAGTGGCATTTTTTATGCTATAAAAATTTAATGATTTTATAATTTTAAATTTAAAATTATAAAACATAATATGTACTTTGTTGTTATGATTATGAAAATGATGCTTATTAAATAATTGTGAAATTTTTATCGTTCAATTAAATGCAAATAACAATTAGAATATTTAATATCAAGAGTAATGGCAAAAAAGAAAAACAAATCAAACAATAAAATTTCAGATTTTAAGTTTTGTACTGTAGGTCAAGGTTTATATTTTAGCGGATTACCTGCTTAGCACTTGCAATCACTCAAATAATATATAATTATTAGTATGTTCATAAGAAGAATGGTTAAAATTAATTTGTAGAGGCAACTACCTGATAATAACACATATATTCGTGGAATTGCTTATAATTCGAATCTTAACTTAATTTTAGCAGTGAAAAAATAAAATATGATAAAATAAAATCAACCTAATCTAAATTTTACAAATTAATACTTTTAGAATTTTAATCATCACTTACTTTTACTTTTTTCAAACTCCCAAGTTGTGTAGATTTGAACATGGTGATGTCTCCTTTAAATTTATGATTTGATATAAAAAATAGTTATAGCTTGAAGTTAGCTCCCTTCAATATGGTTGCAGTTTGCTTGAAACTCTTTTCAATTGGGTTTAGTTGTTATGAATGTTTTGGTGAGGNAAGTGGCATTTTTTATGCTATAAAAATTTAATGATTTTATAATTTTAAATTTTAAATTATAAAATATAATATGTATTTTGTTGTTATGATTACGAAAATGATGCTTATTAAATAATTGTGAAATTTTTATCGTTCAAATGAATGCAAATAACAATTAGAATATTTAATATCAAGAATAATGGCAAAAAAGAAAAACAAATCAAACAATAAAATTTCAGATTTTAAGTTTTGTACTGTAGGTCAAGGTTTATATTTTAGCGGATTACCTGCTTAGCACTTGCAATCACTCAAATAATATATAATTATTAGTATGTTCATAAGAAGAATGGTTAAGCTTAATTTGTAGAGGCAACTACTTGATAATAACACATATATTCGTGGAATTCCTTATAATTCGAATCTTAACTTAATTTTAGGAAAAAATAATATATGATAAAATAAAATCAACCAAATCTAAATTACAAATTAATACTTTTAGAATTTTAATCATCACTTTTACTTTTTTCAAACTCCCAAGTTGTGTAGATTTGAACATGGTGATGTCTCCTTTAACTTTATGATTTGATATAAAAAATAGTTATAGCTTGAAGTTAGCTCCGTTCAATATGGTTGCAGTTTGCTTGAAACTCTTTTCAATTTGGTTTAGTTGTTATGAATGTTTTGGTGAGGCTGGAAATATCTTTCTTAATCGGTTCTGATTTTTTTCACTTTTTAGTGGTCATTATGTAAGGACTTTTCATGATAGGTGTCATTCCCTGCACATCAATTGTAGACACTAATTCTCTCTTTGGTGGCAAATCGACAAGGTTCTCTAGGGAAACATCAACAAACTTTTTCACCACTATAATAGTATACGCTCCCAATTGTACTTTTGACTACAATTGCCAAAAGTTTTCCCCAACTTTTACAGATTTGTTCATGTTAATTGAATTGATCAGTGATGCTATTATTCCAACACATTGGAAGTAAAATGATTTATTAATCAATTCTATCTCTTTTCTTCCAACATTCAAAGGTGGCATAATATATGACTAATTCATGCCCAAAATTACCTTAAAATTCAGTTAAAAGGTAGCATGGTCAATTCAAACTTGAATGATCTTCCAACTGTCATAATATTAACAAAACATGAAGTACTAGCCAACATATAATCCTCATAAGGTAAAGAATAATGAAGCCAGGAATGATGTAAATAGATTATAAGTATAATTAATCATAAAATCGCGTAGATATAAAGTTTTTGATGCACTAGAATAAAGAAAGTAATTGTAGCTGGGATATAGAAAATAGTAATCATGCTTATTATCACGTCTAAAGATTTTCTAGTTTCTTGAGATGTTAATGTCAAATTTGAGAATAGAACAACATATTTTCATTGATAGAAGGGATATTTAAACCCAATTACAATAGATACAACAAAGGAAAGAAATAAAACAAAATAAAGTAAAAAAAAAACATAATGAGGGAATAAAAGCTAATAGGAAAGAAATAATAAGTAATAACAGCTAGGGATTTGATTGTCATTATAAATAAATCTAATCCTCCCCCTTAAGTTTAAGCATAGATGTCAATCATGTTCAACTTGGATTTAGAGTCATCGAACAAATGACGAAAAAGATTCTTAGTGGGGATATCCTCCAGTTGACCACTGGAGGACACAAAATAAACATAAATTTTTTCGGACTCCATCTTTTTCTTAATGAAATATCTGTCAATTTCACATGTTTGGTACGATCATGCTGGACTAGATTGTGAGCAATACTGATGGCTGTCTTATTATCATAGAATAACTGCAGTGGGACGGAGGGTGACATACGAAGTTCATGAAGCATGTGTAACCAAAGGGCTTCATAGATCATCAAAGACATGGATAGGAATTCAGCTTCCGCACTACTCCGGTTAAGCAAGTACATTTTATGAATCTGGGATCAAATTTACTCCGATTTGGGACAGTGTTCCGAAAAACGGGAGTACACCAAAAAATCTTGAGGTCTAATGTAGAGAAGATCTGATTGGTAGGGAAGCAAGACATTAAGATCGCTGAGGGGGTTCAGAACTTGTGAATTTTAGATGGGACTCTATTTATGAGATAAATGACAATGAGAATGACATCATTCCAAAAACGTTTTGAGACATTGAATTGAAACATAATGGAGCACGTAACTTCGAGGAAGTGATAGTTTTTCCTCTCGAATATCCTAGTTTGTTGAGTAGTGTCCGTACAAGCTATGGTGGAGGATATCTTTGCTCACCAAGAATTCTCCAAGATAGAGTTGAAGAACTCACAACCATTGTTGATCTGAAGGATCTGTATAAGAGTTTTGAATTGAGTTAAAAAGTTGTAGAAGTTTTGAAAGGTGAAAATGACCTCTGATTTATTTTTTAAAATATAGACTCACATCATCCAAGTGTGGTCATCAATCAAGGTTAGGAACCACCGTCTATTTATGTAGTAGAGAGTGCGAGATGGTCCCCATAAGTCACTGTGAATGAGAGAGAAATGAGTGGAAGGTGTGTAAGTGTGGGTGGATTATGAACCCGATTATGTTTGACTGACTGACATGTCTCACAATTAAAATTAGAAGAATTTTTAATAGAAAATATTGAAGGATACAACTTTTTTAAATATTGGAAATTTGACTGACCTAAACGACAATGTAACAACATAATGAAATTTTCAATGATTCAAGATAAACGACAACTTCTGAGAGGTGTGTCCTCACTCTCTGTACTCTTCTCTTGGAAGTAGTAGAGTCTAACTACTCTCTTAATAGTTCTAATCATTCTCCTACGCGATGATTCTGAAAAAGACAATCATCAAAAGAGAAATTAACCATGTAATCAATATAATTTGTCAACTTGCTAATTGATAACAAGTCACATTTTAACTGAGGAACATGTAAAATAGACCAGTAATAGATCTATATGGACCAACGACAATTCTGAATGTATCTCTTCCAAAGCACAGACAGTAAGTTGAGAAAGTTTGCGAGCATCCAGTCATGTGATATGTGACACCTGAATCAATAATCAACGTACTAGAGGAGGAACAAGCTGTGAGAGCCATAGGAAGAGTACCTTGTCGGAGGTGGGAGGTTGACGGACCCAAAAAGGCTTGATTGGCTCTAAGTAGTTTCATCAATTGCTCTATCTGATTTTTCAAGGATTATGAGGATTCCAGAATGCTCCGGGTTGGAGTCGGTTAAGCCGAGGTAGGCTCGACCGTTGTCTTGAGACCCTTAGAAGCAGAGAATTTGGTCGAAGGTTTATATACTGGCTTACCGTGAAGTTTTCAACTCTTGTCCCAGGTATAGTTGGGTTTGTGACAGTAATCACAAGTGGGTTGACTGGTCCGAGGTGGCATGAACGTGAGCTTAGCACTATTGAGATCAAGGCAGACAATTCGTTTGAAAGAGTAGAAGTGTCGAGCATGACAAGTCTCCTGCTTTCTTCTAAATGAATTTCGGTCAAAGCAGCGCAAGCAGAAGGAAGAGGATCCTGACCAAGAATACGACCCCAGACTTCGTCCATGTCTTTGTTGAGGCCAGACAGGAATTGGAACATACGATCCTTTTCTGCAATCTTCTAGGAGAGGGATTGGCTGACCAGAGATTCTCAAGTAGTCGTAGTACAGGTAGCATTTCATCTATTGTCGTTGTCTTGACTCGTGTTTTGCTTCCCGAATTTTCTTAGATATCTCATAGAGTTGGCCGAAATTTCCTAAATTCGAGTAGTTATCACGGAGAACCTTTCAAAGGGCATTAGTTGAAAGGAGAAACATGTATGAACGACCAATTGAAGTTTCCATGGAGTTGATCAACCACGACATGATCATGGAGTCCACAACTTTCCAAAGTCTATATGTTGGGTTAGTCTTTGGAGACTGACGAATCATACGTCTGAGGTGACCGAACTTCACACGTCCTTTAATGAAAAAGGATACATTTTGAGACCATCAAGAGAACTTGCAGCCATTCAACTTATGGGTTGTGATCAAGAAATTGTTGGTTTCTGGTCCTTCGGTCTGCAATGGAGCAGAGATTAGAGTTGATCCTCAGATGGAGTCAAGAACACCTTCTGAAGGTGATTCAGTGTTGGAGGAATCCGCTATAATTCTGACAGAGCTAAAGGGGATGTTGTTGTGGTTACGATCCATCGATGAATTCCAGTAGGGTCACGGTAGACAAATACAACTTCAAGAATTCAGATGCCTGCAGGGAACTATAGAGGAAACCTATGGTGGTTGTTGCTTCCTGTAGAACTGTCGTCTGTTGAACCAACTATAGTTGGAAACAAAAAAACTAAATGCAGCGGCTACTGCTGCAGAATTCCACAGAAAAATACACAGTAGAACCCTCACGGTAGGCTTCTGCAAAAGACAAAAACACTGGATAATCCTCATGAGAGACTGCTCACGGAAGACACCATACTGCTAGCGGTAGAATACCAATGGGAGAAACAATGGATAACCCTCACGGCAGGCCTTTAGCAGGAGAATACAATTGGTTACTAGAGAGTACCACAAAATAATTCTTTCGGGTCTGGCTGGGATAGTTTCTACGGGAGAACACTAGGGAAATTCTTACATATGAGTTTTCACGGGGGTGGCAGATTCAGCGGCTGGGCGAGGGAACCAAGACATAGGAGAAGGAACCCGATTGCAGGAAAAAACTGCAAGAAGAGCTGACGAATACGGTTAAATTATTATCTCTTATACCATGTCAAATTTGAGAATAGAGCAACCTATTTTCATTGATAGGAGGGGCATTTAAACTCAATTACAATAGATACAACAAAGGAAAGAAATAAAATAGAATAAAGTAAAAAACGAAATACATAATGAGGGTATAAAAGCTAATATGAAAAAAATAATAAGTAATAACGTCTAGGGATTTGATTGTTGTTATAAATAAGTCTTATAGGTAAAGCAAAATTAATTGCTAATATTGATCTCACATTTTTTCTAAATACTTTTTCTTTTTGTTGGCTTATTCATTACGATTTTTATGCCTTTTTGCTGCTCTGGCTTTTAAATAATGTTCAGTTCGCTGCCTCCCTAGAAAATCATTGGGCAATTCTGTTTTATATGGTCTTACTCATCACAGATATAATCTTTAAAAAATTGACAAACATTTTTCTGAAAGTAATTTTCATAGATGGCAAAAGCTGGTATCTAATGTCGACTTCCCTGTTTTTGCACCTGTTATCTCTAAATAAGTTTATACTTTTTAAATTGATCAAATATGTAATGTTTTTTTTGTATTACTAATCTCCCATTTTTGCCTCACCATTTCCTTATTTCGCTCCAAAAGTCTAGCATTTTTTCTAGCTTAGCAAAATATTTAATATGAAGAGGAATAAAAGGCTATCACAATTAATCTCTCAGTTTTATCAAAAATTTGTAACACTTTTCACTCGGAATATTGATAAGTAATAGAGCATATTTCAATAAGAATGTAAATTATTCTTCATATTGGATCACCATTTTAGACCATGAATTAGGTTTACGAAACTTTTCTAAATTGCCCGTCTTACAGAAGGTGGGACAAACAAATCTTTGGACTGGACGCATGCTTGAACTCTTCCAAAAAATATGCCCTTCAAGTTTGCCTTCAAACTTCTCCTAGTGTTGGTCCCTTCACCAACTCTGATTTTCTCTCAAGTACAAATGCTATAAGTGAAACCTTTTTATCATTAGGACATTTCATTACATTCAAAATATTTTTAATCCTTACAATTTGATTCTCAACTGCTCTGACATCTACTCTTATGAATAGATGTAGCCTCAAACTCTAAATTTTCTTCAAGAATTTATTATTTTTACATTGATGCTAGTATTAACACTATTAGTAGGAACTAAGGTTTTTTCTTTTCCATCATTTTCATCATCTGCAACTGCATTATCTTTCCT
>JXCR01072148.1:24538-73228 GCA_002079205.1 Phalaenopsis hybrid cultivar
TAATGCATTCCTCAACTTCAACCATCCTACTTGAATTCTACTAATAACATCCCATCTCTATCACCAACACTTTGAATAATAGACCGGATATATCTAAAAATGTTCACTCATTTGACTCGATCATCCATTATTACAACCTCGCCATTACATCCACTATCTTTAAAATTACATTTCATGTATTCAATTTTTGATCTGCTCATATGAAAGCCTTTAGATTCTAAACGTGACCTCCATAATTCAAGTTTTTTCCGAACTCTCTCTCTAGTATTATCCATAAGAAGGATATCATCAGTGTAAAGCTTACACCAAGACGCATCTTCCTATAAATGTCCAGTAAGAGCATCCATAACTAATGCAAAAGATATAGGCGTAAAGTTGATTCATGATGTAATCCAACTAAAATAGGAAAACACTTGGTCAATCCTCCTTGTTTTTGAACACAAGTAACAACTGTAGTATACACTTAACAAAATATTTGTATGAATATAAGACATTCAACAGTGAGCTTAAATTAATAACATTATTGCATGTTACATAATCATGAATAGTATACTGTAAATATGCTTTCAACAATAAGAATAATTTCGAACGTGTTATGATATTTAATCTAATTTACACAAATTCATATGCACAAGATTTAAGAAATTTTATTTTCAATGTTAGAATTTGCATATCTTTCAAAGTTGACAATTTACCAATTCAAGTCGAACAACTCAACTGTTTCCATTTGTTAACAATATCATTATTGCTTATCCTCATACAAGCTCATAAACTTACTACCTCAAATTTAAGTTGATTCATTAAAAAAATATTGAAAACCCAAACTTAAAATCAAAATAAAAAATTTTAATCTCCCCAACTCATGCAAATTGCTAGCTTGCTTTCTTTGCCAACATGCATCCGTCATCTTTTAAATCAATGAATCTCCTAATAACTTAACGTGGGGGTTGTTCAAAGTGTATTCATTAATGTATTGACCATAATATTCACATGTTTCTAATTGTCCTATCATGAATTTCTTCTTTTGTTTATGTTATAAGGTCAAGCTATAGCTTTTCTTATAGCCCAAAATTCTATAAATAAAGGTCAAAGGTCCATTTTTGATATATGATTTTTCTAGGTATTTTCTGTTTGCAATAGATTTTCTCAGAACTTTTTGCCATTTTTGCAAGATTCGTTAGTAGAGTTTAAACATTACCACGTACAGATCTGGATCTAAAATCTTGAAAGATATAGTGAGTTTAGATTAATACAAAGAATAAAAACCAAACATTTGGGAGATAGAGCAACATAAAATAGGAAAATTTGTGAATATGGAGAACTGAGAGTTTGTGACTAATAGTTAGCTTATAGAATTAGAAGAAATAATTGCAAGGATGATCAAAGGAGCTTTAGGACAAGCCCCCAATATCATTCCGACGGTGGAAATGCAGGTTTTTTCAGATTTAATAATCATGATATAATTATTAGGTACTATGGTGCTAACCTCTACACCTGTTATTGATGAAATTTACTATCCCATTAACAACAAAGAATCCACCCCTACCAACATTGCTAGTTGAGAGGCAAGTATTATAATTGTCTAATACGTTTAAAGAGAAATTGTATTATTAATTAAGTTTGAATGAGTATTAAATAATCAAGTCATCACAAAATATTACTACGCTTCCATAATCATCCAATTAGATTCATTATAACCGTTAATTTAGAAGTGAATAAGTTAAATCATCAAATTATATTATGAAATTTCTAAAAAATTTTTAGAAAGTTTATACATTTCAAAAATATTTTTTAAGTTACATCATGTAAATCATTCTTTTATCATACATCCAAAAATGTACATTTAAATTCTAGAATAAAGGACAAATTTGGTCACCTTGCTATGACCACATCTTTTTTTATTTTTCTTTTACTTAAAAGTACTCAACATAATTTCTGACAAGCTAAAAGCTCAGTTGGATAAATAATTCTAATATAGGCTTAAAATACATGAACAAATACTAATACTATGCATACTTTGAATTAACATGAGCAAGTATTTATCAAAGAATTGACTATTTTAGTGTATTAATTTTAAAGCAAGATAAGATTTTTTAATTATGCAAGTAAAATATGATCATAAGCTTTAAATACACCTATCTATAAAGACATAAAATGAATCGTTTAGAAGTCCATGTTTAATGTACTACTGTAGTCAAATGCTAGTATGAAATTAGTTGCATCTCTTCTAATTTTTTATCATTCTTGTGCTATTCATAGTCATAGATGTGTCATATGTATTGACATATTCATATCATTAGATTATCACGCTAATCATTTATCAATAAATCCTTAAATCAAGGTTGAACTGTAACATATCAACTTTTAGAATAGTATTGATTATAATCATTTGTCAATTTATCTTACATTCCATGACCTTTGTTGGACCATTTTTTTTTCTTTTGGATTATCATAAATATTTTAAAAATATTTAACATTGCTAACAGCTATTATCGATTAACCTATATCAATATAAGTTAAGCTAAAAGCATCAAATGTAAATTTCTACATTTGGATATTTTTATTATGCATTATATTATGGAACAATCTTAGGACTTGAGTAATATAAATATCATTAAATTTCATAAAATATGGTTGTATAAAAATATAGCAAAACTATTGGCAACATTAGGTGCTAATAAAAAGCTCTACACAATAAACAAGCCTTTGTCCTACTATGTCATAAATTTTTGACAAAAATTTAATGTTGGAAGTCGACTACCTAACACAACCCTCCACATTTCACATTCCAGAACTTGAGACCCGGCAATGATAGAGTTAAGTAATAAAATTAATATAAAAAAATGTATAATCGCCAAACTTATGAATCAATTGTTTCTTGTATTAGATATTTGACTATCAATCATATTTAATGATTTTCCTCGACACAGATTTCCTTATGATTTTTTTCCGTAAACTGTGTAATAAAATCATCAATTTTCTTAATTAATAACCAATTTTTAAATCAATAAATCAAAATAATTCAGCTAAGCTCTAATAGTATTTTTTATCTTGAAAGGTTTCCTCATTCCTTAAATCTTATAACTTAAAATCATGTAAATAAGGTTCCTTACCTAAATTCAGCTAAACTTCTCATTCTCTCCAACTTTCTTCTTCTTCTCTTTTTATTCTTCTGCTCTATTTTGGACCTTTGACATGTTGTTTGTTTAGATTTTAGCATTGTTCATTTCAATAATTTTCATATCTATTGTGACTTGCAATGATTATGAGTTCTGGATTTAATGGGTCAATTTACAAAGAACAAGAATAAATCGGTGAAATTTCTCTTTTGAATTGCTCAGTTATTAATTTGGCTGGTTGACTTAATTTGAGTAAAAATTACAACGGCGATAGTTTTGGAATGTAATTTTTTATAGGATTCTCATGTGTAGGAATTCTTGTTTTTGATGTGTGCATGTATATATATTATCAGTTACTTATCTGCATTATTAGATTATTTCATTTTTAAAAATAATTAATTTTTATATTATTTACATCATTATAGTTGAATCCCTTGGTTGGATTTTAGTTAAACCTTTGAACCTTAAATTTTTCCTTCCGTCGGTTCAAGTTAGGTTTGATTCAAAAAATCTTTATTTGCAATTCATCATTCCAGATTTTGGCTTTATGTTTTACTCATTGGTTGTTTTACTTTTTACGAGATCTATTACTTTGGCCATGATGATATTCCAATAATTGATTTCTATTGTTATGGATATTTTCATTTTGTCGAGCTTTGTATGGATGGCATCTTGGAATTGATTTTTATATCTGTAGCAATAGCAATTGTGAAGACTAAGAAAATTTTGCTATTTGTGCTGTTGAATGTGATTAATAAATAGAAAATTTTGAGCACGCATTACGCTATTTTTGGTGTAATTAAATTTTTTTTTTAATAAATGTTGTGTGGCGAGTTGGATGCTAACTCCTTCGTTTGCAATGTAGGTGCCACTATTAATTTTTGGGGCTACATAGTGAATTCTTACTTTTTTCCATTTATATTTTTTTGTATTTTCTATTACTGTCATACTTGGTAAAAAAAAAAATTTTCATTTAGTTAAATATGTTATAAATTTGCTTTCTAATTGCATTGCAAATCCAATTTGATTTGTCACTTTTTATGTTAACATTTCCTCTTTGATTTTCTTTTGTTTAATTGATCATTAAATTATGATTGAACTTTTATTTCTTTTTTTTTTAATTTACATCAAAAGGAGGTGAATATTTATTTTTATTGCTGTCTTTGAAAATCCATTTTGCTAATTCTTTGTATTATTTAGTTGCATAAGAATTTGGACCCTATGACATAAACTGCAAAGCAATTTGATTTGGGCCTGAAGTAATGTGAACATTTTAAGCTTCGAAGTTTTTGTGCTTCAATTCCATTTATTCATTGCTTACACGAATCAGACATGCTAGTGTAGGCCATAAAAGTGGTATATGCATGTTATAAATGTGCTTTCATAAGAAAAATACTTCACTCTTATTCAGGATTCTATGGGAATTAGAACTTAGCACACCGACCTATCTTCACCATTCAAAGTTTGAATATCCGACCTATCTTTGCCATTCAAAGTTTGAATATGCAGCTAAAGATGCTAACCTTTTCATTCTTGCTTCGACGAGAATTGTCCATAATTGTTCATATTCTATTAGTTGTGTGGATTAATGATTTCATTATTGTTCTACTATGTTCTTCCAGATTTGCAAGTGCTGTAGGTAGTCATCATATGTAGGACTTACATGCTGTGACAGGCCACATGTATAGTATTGTTTTTCTTTTTCGAGTTCTCAGGCACAGAATATAATTACTTTGGAACGCATAAATACTAGCTGCATGTGTTTTGAGTTAAGAAACAACTAGAAATGAGAAAAAAAAAAAAGAAACAAAACATCAGCCCCATGCAATATCCTGAACTCATTTATTCCTGAAATTTGAGGTACAGGTACACAAGTGTAATAAACTTGCAAGCCGGCATGTACGTGTAGGTCTAGCTGATCCCAGTGAAGTTCCCCGCTGTGATATATGCGAAGTGTCACCTGGTACTTTTCGCGCTCTATCTCACTCAAATTTCTGCCTGAATTATTCCCCTAAGTCCTCCAAATCCTCCATCTTGTTGCAGCTTTTTTCTATTGTGAAATAGATGGAAGCTCCCTATGCTTGCAATGCGACACCATTGTGCATGTTGGGGGAAAAAGAACTCATGCAAGATACCTTCTGTTGAGGCAGAGGGTTGAGGTTAGAATTTACTTTTTTGGCTCAACTCAATTCATTCAAGTAAAAATTCTTTTTTTAGTTATCAACTTTGCTGTCCAGTTTGTTGCCAATAAACATGGGCAGGTTGAGGATGGAAGTTTACAGAAGTTTTTTCAGCATGCTAACCATGTAGATCATGATCACTCATCTCACCCAATGGGGAGAGAGAAGCAGCCAAACCATGAAGTCTCTCCTCCTATAATACTTGCTAACAGTGACCATCACGGTAATACAGACTCTAAAATGATTGATCTTAACAAAGCACCATCCCGAACTCGGGGCCAGGTTTCAAATATGCAGGTACCTTTTCCTTCCTGCAATTTATCATTCCACAAAGCAGTGAAAGAAATATTCCTGACAACTTGTGATTGTTCTGGCTAATCTAATACTGACTTTTTGAGTGAAGCAGGGAGCCGGTGCTAGCCATACCACAACAGTTGTGGCTCCGGTGGGGTCTTTAACGAGGGACACCGAGAAATAAGTTCGTTAAGTGTGTTGTGGATTTATCCCTTGTTTTTTGTATCATTCATTTAAGAAGGGTGTCGACGAAGTTTCTCCAACTACAGTTTATGAGACAATTACCTTGATTGCATTATAACCTTCCACTCTTTTTAGAAAGAGTGGTTCTTTTGCTTTGCTGTGTCAGTTCTCTAGAATTTATTTTAACTATCATGTACAGATCCTTTTTCTTATGTTCAGACTAGCAATGATTCAAGGTAACATTAGCCATGATTTGTTCCCAGAATTTGGATTCACATTCAACTAGTGTATAAAATACTAATACTACTAACAATTTAGTAAAGAACATAATATATAATGCAAATATTCTTTAATATCCCAGTAATTTAAGCTTGGAATTAATATGCATGTTGGTCATGATAAGTAATAATGTTTTATTTTAATAAAGAATTTGACATATGTATAGTTATAATCAATGCATGGAGTGGGGAGGAATTTGTTTGATAATTTGTCATTTAAGAAGGAATTTGTTATATCATAATGTATCTTAACGCTTAGAAAATTAAGTTCATGATAGAATGATTGGCTAATTTTGTATTATTAAAATATGTATTTTTATTTTTTATTTTTCTGATCCTTTCTTTTTTACATGTAGAAATCTTGATGACTGTAGTAAATACAATAATTAGATGAATTTCACTAAAGACACAAATTCATATTATTAAGTGTGCCTGTGCCTGCTTTTAGTTTGGCCCTGACATGAGGCGTTTATTATAATTGACTTTAATTTATTATGTGATATGATAGAGTGAAAAAAAGGAAGTTAGTAATTGAGGTATATAAGTTATTGCACATCATAAAGGTGTCTACGTTGATCTTATAGAGGTCTAACAGGCCGGGAAAGAAGAATATTATGGCGGCAAATCGACTTTAAGGAGATCGTGAGACCCACCTGATCGAATAAGTTAAGTCATACGAACCAAGTCAATTAAATCAAAAAAAAAAAAAAAAAACCGACATGAAGGCGACTGAGCGACTGAAGTGTAAGCCATTCGACCTAAAATAAGATGAGATCGTGCAAGCCATCAACTGCAGAAAAACTGCCCCTATGGAAGAGCCGGTTCTATAGTCTTTTCGACAACGTAATGGAGACCCAAACACTCCTTACAGGGGATCGAAGATAATTTGCAGTGGCCGGTCAAACTTTGCCGACCAAACTCAGTCGACTGAGCTGACCTAGTCAATCAAAATCAACTAAGCTTAGAAGACCGAGCTAAAGGCAACCTAAAATAAGCCAACACTTGTAAAATATCAAAAATACCCATATAGACCATTTACAAATGGGATAAAAATGTAATATCATCTTTGTACTACCTTCTCCATGAATAGGGAAAATATTTTATAAAGGGACAATGTTCTTTCTGTTCATCTCTCTCTCTCTCTTTCTCGCGCCCCTCATTTACGTTCTATTCCTTTGTTGTGATTCAAGAACAGTCTCAAATTCAACATCCTAAAAAATGCAATGATAATGGATCATGCCATCAACATGAAGAGAGACAATGCAACGAGAAGGACACACCCAACACCCGATTTTGGAGAGAGTGGATGAAACCCACTATCGTGACAGAGGTTGATCAGAGTTGGTTGATCCACATCAGATTGGGCATACTGAAGCATTGTGTCGGCTAAAAAATGAATTCTCGCGATATATCTTTAACTTTGAGCCACGATAATGATTCAAGATTTTGACACTTTAATCTTATAAGGGACAAATGGATCACATCCATTTTTTTTAGTTAACCATATGTCTTCTCAAAATCAACGACACATTGAAGTGTCAACTCTTTTTCACCATGTAAAGGGACTCGACCCTCGTGTGGTTCAATAGATTACTACCAGGAGTAATCAAATCATTCACAAATTTCAAGTGAATGTTCGTCGCATAGTTCATCAATGATCAATAACCCAAGAAGAACTTGTAAGCTCTTATGTAGCTTCGCCAAGGATAGAGCTGGCCCCTCTTACCTTTCTTACCCTTTTCCAGAAGGAAATGCTTGAGGTTCAGAAGTTAGAACTCACAGTCACACATGCGATCCTTGCACAAGTTTTAATGGTAGAGCCTTTTTGTTACGCGTTAGGATTATAAAGGCTGAAGACACTAGCTAAGCTATTGGAGTTAGCCAACCACCACATATCATCATAAGAGTACACTAGCTGAGCATAAGAGTACAACAGGGTGACTGACTAAGTCCATTAATAAGAAGAACGAGTTTGATATCTCAAACAACGACCTGTTCATTATGAGTAGTGATTGTTTTATGCTTAGGAGATACCCAAGAAGACTCCTTTAAGGGTCTCAATGACTAAGACAGTGGAGACCATCCTAAACAAAGACTATTTCAATAAGGTGACTCTTATGAATGTTTGAGTGTTTCTCTGGAACCCGAAGAAAAACTGCGCATGTCACTATGACCATGATCATGACACTAAAAGTGCTGACACATCCGAAGTCTGGTCAAAGATTTGATTAAAGTTTTGAAACTTAAAAAGTTGGTAGCGCACTGGGCAATCACCCAAGGATAGGGAAACACTACTATGCAAGAAATTGTAAGCAAGTCGGTTTGTTCCCATGAAATACACATAACTAGCATAGTTCCAACTATGTCANTGACCTGTTCATTATGAGTAGTGATTGTTTCATGCTTACGAGATACCCAAGGAGACTCCTTTAAGGGTCTCAATGACTAAGACAATGGAGACCATCCAAAACAAAGACTATTTCAAGAAGGTGACCCTTATGAATGTTTGAATGTTTCTCTGGAACCCGAAGAAAAACTGCGCATGTCACTATGACCATGATCATGACATTGAAAGTGTTGACACATCCGAAGTCTGGTCAAAGATTTGATTAAAGTTTTGAAACTAAAAAAGTTGGTAGCGCACTGGGCAATCACCCAAGGATAGGGAAACACTACCATGCAAGAAATTGTAAGCAAGTCGGTTTGTTCCCATGAAATACACATAACTAGCATAGTTCCAACTATGTCACAAAGGATGGAGAAGATTCAACTGCCAAGCCAGCTTTAAGAGGTCTTTAAAGGGTGAATTATGTGCAACAGCCTTAACAAAGAGACACAACTCACACCCTCCCATCATTGTTACTGATGAAGACTTATCCTTGCAGGGCAAACCATAAAACAACGCTATTTTCATCACTGCTATAAAAGCCAATTACCATATTGGAAGCATACTCATTGACATCAGAAGCTCCGTGAACACCAACTTCAAGTTGATTTTTGATAAGAACGGTTTGAGCGCCTCCCGTATTTCAATCACGCCTATAGAAAATTTTTCTGTGCGGACTCCTGACATAGCTCTACGTGCCACGAAGGTTATTCCTGAGTTATTTTCAAGTTATTTCTGGGTTATTTTCAATAATCCCGNGACAACGCTATTTTCATCACTGCTATAAAAGCCAATTACCAGATTGGAAGCATACTCATTGACATCAGAAGCTCCGTGAACACCAACTTCAAGTTGATTTTTTATAAGAAGGGTTTGAGCACCTCCCGTATTTCAACCATGCCTATAGCAAATTTTTCTGTGCGGACTCCTGACGTAGCTCTACGTGCCACGAAGGTTATTCCTGAGTTATTTTCAAGTTATTTCTGGGTTATTTTCAATAATCATGAAATAACTCAGAAATAACCCAAAAATAAAAAACCACGGGTTATTTCTAGATTTTTTCGGTATTAATAAAAATAACCCAGAAATAACCTGAAAATAACTCAGGAATAACCTCCGCGGCACGTAGAGCTATGTTAGGAGTCCGAACAGAAAATGTGCTCCACGCCTAGGCCACTCTATGGGCTCTCTAGAGAAAGGAATGAAGTATTTGAAACCCTCACCCTTCTAGTCATCTGGGGAGAAAATGAGAAAGAATTCACAAACATGACAAATTTCCTCGTAGTTGACTCTTTTCCCACATACAACGTTATCTTCAATCGCCCTTTACTCAATTCCATCCTAGTTGTCACCTCCACTTACCTTGTAGCTGTGAAATTTTTGAATGATGAGGTGGTTATCACAATCTGAGATGACTTGGAGTGATCTCGCAATTGCTATCTCTGTGTGGTCCAAAGCATTCACCAAGAACCTTTCGAACATAACATCCAACGAGGAGAAGGCCTCGAGACCAGCCAGACCATCTAAAAGTTGTAGTTGACAATTATGTCGGTAAATTTTCTTGCTAAGAAATGCTTTTGATTTAGGTCATAAAGATGAGCTGATCATCGCTCTATGAAATCGCTGAGGTGTTTGTGCCTTGTCAGCCGACGAGATGCATGGGGCGTCAATCGATGTTACTTGTCATCAATTAAATGTTAGTCCATAGATCAAACTCATGAAGCATAAGAAGAGGACTTTTGTCGTCTATTGCAAAAATTGTCATAAGCAGCTTACATTTAGGAAGTCCAACGCTTGAGATGGGCATCTAACATAGTTGTCATCTTGAAGGCGAATGACAAATGATAGATGTGCATCAAATTCACTAACCTGAACACCACTTGCTGGAAAGGCAACTATCCTCGGATTGATGTGTTTCAAGATGCGGTGGTCGGTCATTCAGTGATGAGCTTCCTTGTTGCTTTCACCGGCTACCATTAAATTAAGATGTAATTAGCCGACGCAAAAGTCAACACTCATCACTAGTGATTTTTTTCCTTACATTATCAATTTATAAAACATGAATTCTACTTACATCAATAGTTCAATATCATTTATTTTATGCTCCTTTAAATGATCTACCAATATTAGATTTAAAAATTTTTGGAAGCCAACATCATAACATGGTGAATTTAGTATTATATCTCTCAATATGGATAAACTTTTTAGTTGATTAAATAGAACAAAACTTTCATCATCATAATTTTTTATTGGCATTTCTAATTTAATATATCCTTAATTAATTATTATGATTGAGCAAAGAAGTAATTTAGATTGCCTAACTCTTTTCTTTTTAGTGAATCAACATTGATATTTACTTAAATTAATATTGTATTTTCAAATTACATCTTTTGATAAGTTCAAGCAATCATTTTGGTCTCAAATTTACCTGACTCAATGTAAATAATGTTTCCATATTTTGAGTGATAAGAACATTATTGTTAACGAGTATGACTTGAGCAAGATTAAGGTTTTGGCCAAGCATAGTTTGGAAAGTGTAGTGGATGATTTAATAAGAAAAATAATGTTTAATTAATTATAATGAGTAGAAATGAGTTTATCCTTAAAAATTAAACTTTAAAAGAAACTTAATTTGAGATTTAAATAGAAATTAATAGTATAAATATATTATTATAATTTTAAAAACTTTGGAGATTTTAAAATAATGCAACATATAAAAAAATTTGAAGTAAAGTTATTTTGGATAAAATGTCAACTTTTTACTATAAACTTATCTAAGAAGAGAAAGTCATCAAACTAATATATTTATGACACCTATACAAGTGCGACGACATGCAGNTATTTTGGATAAAATGTCATTTTTTTACTACAAACTTATCTAAGAAGAGAAAGTCATCAAACTAATATATTTATGACACCTATACAAGTGCGACGACATGCAGATAAAGAAGTTAGTCCATGAAACTAATATCATGATAGGATCTTGAAATATAGGTACTCTCACAGATAAATTAATAGAATTAGTATATATCATGATTCATTAGAAGATAAATATCTTATGCATTCAAAAAACTAAATGGGTTGGTGAAGGGGCTAACGAGATTGATAATTTAGGTTTTAAACTTTGATATTCGGGTAGGAGTCGCACTAGAAATGATGTAGTGTAAATATCGATAAGAGTTTGAAAGATATTATTGTTAAAATTANAAGAAGATAAATATCTTATGCATTCAAAAAACTAAATGGGTTGGTGAAGGGGCTAAGAAGATTGATAATTTAGGTTTTAAACTTTGATATTCAGGTAGGAGTCGCACTAGAAATGATGTAGTGTAAATATCGATAAGAGTTTGAAAGATATTATTGTTAAAATTAATAGAATTGAAGATATAATTATAGCCCTAAAGATTGTTATGATACTAAGATTTTTAATGTTATGAGTGTTTATGCTCCTCAAGTAGGTTTAGATATAAGTTCAAAATAAAAATTTTGGAATGACCTATAAAAATTAATTCAAATGATGCATCTTGAAGAAATAATTTTCTATGTGCTGAGATTTAAATAGACATGTTGTTAAATTGATAAAATATTTTAGAAATATTCATAATGGTAATGGTTTTGGAGTAATTAATGAAAAAGGTATAATTATATTAGATTTTGTTTTAGATTATGATTTTATTATTGTTAATATTTTTTTGAAGAAAATGGATGAGGATATCATTACTAATAAGAATGTATTTAATAAAACACAAATTGATTATTTTCTTATGAGAAAAAAGATTATCGATTATATAATGATTCTAAGATCATTCCAAATAAAAATTTAAATACTCAATATCGATTTTTATTTTGGATTTTAAGATGGAGAGATGGAAGATAAGAAAATACAATGAAACATTGTCATAGAAGTATATGAAGGCAATTAAGAGATAAAAAATATATATTTATATGAGTAAACTTCAAGGTTTCAAGATTTTGAACATTCATGAAGAAGCTAATTTTATGTGAGATAAAATTAAAAGTAATGTTAAACATGTGGAAAAAGATGAATTTGCAGAATCAAAATGAAAAAAAAAAAATATTAATAAAAATAGTTCATTGTGGAATAATAATGTGTAAGACAATATAAAATATAAGATATTTTTTTATAAAAATTGCTTTAACTATAAAAGCTTAGAGAAGTAGGGAAAAAAAGGTAGGTCGCATTAAGTCTAAGAGAATAATTTGTGATGCTAAGAATTCTAGTTATAATGATCTTTATAATAGATTAGTTACTAAAGAAAATAAAAAAAATATGTATAAACTAGCCAAATAAAGTGAAAAGAAAAAATTTAAAGATGAAAATAATACAATGTTTTTCGTAGAGAAAGATATTCAACATGGGTGGGTAAGATATTTTAAAAAAAAAATTCAATAATTTTTCTGAAAATATGATCGATCTTAGTGATTTTAATATCTTGAATATTAATAAAACTTTTTATTTTCACTATCACATTAGTAAAAAGGAAATTGTGGGGGCTTTAAAGAATACTCATGATCGAAAATCAGTAGGATCTGATAATATCCCAATTAAAGTGTGAAATTATTTAGAAGATTTTGCCTTACTAAACTCCTTAATATTATTTTAAAATCTAAAAAGATGTGAGTGTAGAGGAAGAATATCTTGGTCCCAATTTTTAAGAATAAAAGGGTGCACAAGAGTGTGCAAATTATAGAAGAATTAAGTTAATGTGTCATACATTAAAATTAAGGGAGAGTAATTGAATATATGTTAAGAAATGATATAAAGATTTCTCATAATCATTTTGGATTTATGACAGACAAGTCTACTATGGAAGGTATACATTTGTTGTGAGGTTTAATAGAGAAGTACAGAGATAGTAAGGAAGATCTACATATGATTTTTGTTAATTTAGAAAAATTTTATGATAAGGTTCTAAGAGAAGTTCCATGGAAAGCTCTAGAAAAGAAAGGTGTTGATCTAACTTATATTCAAATCATTACAGATATGTATATTAGAGTTGCTACTTTTGTTTGAACAAAAGAAGGATTTATCAAGTATTATCCAATTTCAATTGGATTACATCGGCTTTAAGCCTGTATCTTTTTGCTTTAGTTATGAATGCTCTTACTAGATATTTAAAAGATGATATACCTTGGTGTAGGCTTTTTGGCTGATGATATCCTTCTTATGGATAAGACTAGAGAAAGAGTTCATGAAAAACTTAAATTATGGAGGTTTACATTAGAGCCTAAATGCCTCCATTTGAGTAGATCTAAAACTGAGTTGTAACTATGGGTAATCAACCCTTAAAAGGTGTGAATGTTTCAGATATATTAGATCTATGAATGATATTAGTAGGATTCAAGTAGGTTGATTGAAGTGGAGAAATGCATCTGGCCTATTGTGTGGTAGAAAAGTATCACTTATACTTAAGGGAAAACTTTATAAGATGGAGGTGAGACCTATAATGTTTTATGGAACAAAATGTTGGCCTTTAAAAGAGAAGCATAAACAAAGTTAACTGTTGCTATGATGAGAATGTTAGGGTGGATGACTGGCCTGACACTTAGCTCCAGTGGCAGACAAGATTAGAGAGAGTCTTCTTAGATGGTTTGGTCACATTAAACATCGATCATCTAATGATCTGATTAGGAGAGTAGATATTTTATATTCAACTTATGTTAAGAAAAGAATAGCTCGACCTAAAAAGACTTGAGCAGATTCTATAAAAATGATCT
This sequence comes from Phalaenopsis hybrid cultivar, assembly GCA_002079205.1. Taxonomy (NCBI): domain Eukaryota; kingdom Viridiplantae; phylum Streptophyta; class Magnoliopsida; order Asparagales; family Orchidaceae; genus Phalaenopsis; species Phalaenopsis hybrid cultivar. The sequence continues at coordinate 38,718 of JXCR01072148.1, forward strand.
TAATTTATTAAAATTAAATGAAAATACAACACCCAGCAGGACACAATGGAGAAAAAGAATTCATGTAGCTGATCCACGTAGTAGGATAAAGAAATGTTATTATTTTTGTTGTCGTTGTGTACAAATACGACGACAAAGTTGAGCCCATCCATTAAACTTAATCCCACAAACATGATATGTTCTAAAATTGATAAAAAAAAAAGTTCATTTATATGGGGATAATGATTGAAACAAAATAGAATATAAAGAAATATATAACAAATTAAGCTTGTCTGATATCTGCATATGTAAAAAAGACAAATATAACATTGTAAATGTTAAATTTTTTTTAAAATTATTTCAGGAAAATATTTTACTTATTATATGACCAATTAATATTCTGATGTTTTTCTTTTACAATGATTGTAAGAAAGAATAGTTCAACTTTACTTATTTTAAATTCTAATATTATTTGAATCCTATATTAGATTCATCTTGCTTAGTCTCGTAGCTCACTAGATTATTATCAGTGTTATTGAAGTGCAAAACGCAATGCGATGTGTAAGTCTATATTTTTATTTCAAAGCACAAAGCGTAGAGAGAAGTGTTGTTTTCATTAACCAAAGTGCTAATATGTTATATAAAACTATTAATATATAAAATACACATTCATGAACAACTATAAAAACATAAAATATAACTTAAATGTTGATTTAAAATAGAAAATAATGTCGTACAATACCTAACATAAAGGCAAACATCGAGAGTGAATGTTTATTTCTTTTGAAGATTAAGATTTTAAGTTAAATGCTTCGTATTAATTAAAATTTGCTCTAAAATTTAATCCTTTTGGTTCCCCCTTATTACCTAAATATAGGGTCTTTTCATGCATTACACCCAATTCCTATATTTACATATCTAAAACCTAAAAATAATATAAATATTTTGAAGTTTAAGTCTTATATATGTAAATAGGTAGGAATTTTGAGGCATGATGAGCTAAATTGAACTAGGCCGAAGTCGCGATCAAAGCGCTTTGAAATCTAGGCCGAAGTTGAAGATGATGCTCGGCTCCCTTGTGCTCCTCCTCGAACTCTCAAACACGACTATTTGCTCCTTGTGCTCCTTCGAATACCATACTAAAGCCTTTATTTCCTCTCGTTAAACTGTGAAACTGACCAATCGGCTTCAGTGCTTCAAAGCGTGCTCCAGCGGAGCAACGCGGGCGTCAATTGCTTCGCTTTTGCTATACGTGTGAAGTGCATTTCAAATTTCACTTTTAAAAATATTGACTATTATAACTATTTATAAAAAAATGGAAAGAAAATTTTGAGGCTCAAATTTTATGATCATATTTTATTATGTACTTTTATAAAATAAAAATTTTAGATAAGTAAACACAGTTTATAGTTTTTATTAAGAGTTTTGGTGTACTTGTAAATGAATGTAGATATAATTAAATGAAATATTTTGGATTGCTTCCACCAAATTATAATAATTTAATTTAATTGGAGTAATGTATTATGTGTTGTTTTGGGTAAATTTAAGTGTTTAAAATTTTGTCTCTCTCTATTTCTTTACGTGGATTATCAGAAATGGATGTAAGTATATTCAAACTAAACTATACTTGCCTTTATTTGTCCTACGTCTAGTAGAGGGAAAATTGTTTTGTCCAAACTCAAGAGGTAGCTTTACGTGTGAACTCCCAGTAATATACTGTGTTGTATCGAGCCCACCTAAAAAAAATTTAAGTAAAACTGGGAACTCTGCAATAACCCCGAAATAACCCCAAAATAGTTCTGAAATAATCTCTGCAATTTCACTTCAATAACTCTGAAATAACACCGCCAAAGTTATTTTGGAGTTATCTTTGGGTTAATTGGGGGTTATTAAATAGAAACTCATATATTTCATTTTAATAACCCTAAAATAACTCAGAAATAACCCCGAAATAACCTCAGCGGTGTTATTTCAGAGTTATTGAAGTTGAACTGAGGAGGTTATTTTGAATTATTGTAATGAAATTTATAGGTTTCTCTTCAATAATCCTGAAATAACTTCCACGGTTCCACTTCAATATCCCGAAATAACATCTACAATGCAGCACACATGGTGACATATTACTGAGAGTCCACACAAGAACTACGTCTGGAGTCCGGACAAAAAATTTGGCTTTAGCGGAGGGGTTCATAATGGGGCGTTGCAAATAAAATCACCTTGGTATATATATCAACGAGAAACAAAGAAAGCCAGGCACCAGATCATTAAGTATTCTAATTGAGATATCTGAAATAGTAATCATATCTATCACAACGTATAAAAATTTTTTAATCTTAGGTGATGTTAAAGCAAAAATTCGGAGTTGGTATCATTCTATTATTTCCTTTGGATGATTCATACCTTTTTTTTTTTCTTTTAATGTTGATTTGTTCAATATATGTCTTCCATCCTACCTTGTTCTATTTTTTGAACTCCTCTTTGTACTATGTCTTCTTGGACAATCATTGAACAATTCCGTTTAAGGTGATGCATATGCATTACATACGAAGTCTTTCAGACAAAATTCATACACTTCTTTTGCCACCTATGTGCACCTAGAAAATGTATAGTATCAAGCTCTAACCCGATATGGATAGCCTAATCATCCTGCTTCCTCAAGTCGTTGAGCGCTTATTCGATGAAGACACCGGACGCAAATTTGCAAACAAGTGGGTCCCACTGTAATACACCGGTTGTGTGGATTTTTTAGAGATGTGAGACCCGCATACCATGTGGCACATGCTAATTGGACTTCGGACGTAAATTTTATGTTTGATGTCCTAATACAATAATTTTTCCAAGCCATTAGTCTAATTAGAATTAGCCCAATGATAAAAAGCCTAGAGAGCAGTCAATGCTGCCTTTGAATTCGACGACTATTCTTCTCATGCAAATGTTGATGTTCCTACCTCAATCAACTGCTAACATACACTGCTAGTTTCATCAGATGATTCTATGCCATTCTCATCTCCATAATTGAGCAATAGCACACGTAAAATAACTCTTCAAGTATCAAACATGAGTTGGGTTAACTGGGACTCCAAAAATTAACAACCTGGGTTGAAATGTGTCTGATTAATATAAAAACGACAAACATGTGGCAGTTGAACATGGAAACATGCTATGTAATTGAAGAGTACAAGATAGCTTAGGAGCTACAGGCAATCTTGTTAGGGGAATGATAACATAGAGGAACATGAACATACCTTGGGAAGTACCACCAAATGTAAACATTGCTCGGGGTCATGATCTGACAAGTAAATGCACCTTTGAACTTTGTCTGGATATGGTCCTCGATGGCAGTCTGAGGAATTGGATGCCGTCATGTGTAGCAACTTTGATTCTTTCCTAAATTTTTGGCTTCAATTTGATGGTTAGCAGGTTCATAATTAATTAATTTATTTATTTTGGGAGATCATATAAGCTATCTTTTCCAAATGGAGAAAGACTTTTAAATTTACTTGATATCATGCGAAACCAAGATTCATGACATATGTAATATGACAAGTTCTTTCAAACTCTAGTATGAAAGCCTATCCATATTAAGGGCAACAGAAAAAAAAGATTTTGCAAGCAGATAAACAATGGAGTAAATAAACCACAAAATGACCTTTCTGCAGTATCTTCAGATACCATTTACCCATTCAAGAGTAAAAATTGGGAATGTATTTTTCTCAATAAATGACAAGTCAAGATATAGCTCATTCACTGAAATAAACAAACTGTCAATAGAAGTCAATAAAGCACATCTGAAGAATTCCATAGCTCCCAAGTACATGTTTTTCAAATTCATGGTTGAGCCACTGAAAGAATTCCCATAACTACAAGTTGATGTAAAATGAACAAGTTTATACCATTTCAGTTCCTTATAATCATCCATTATTTGTTCGTTTGGCTCGCAATCAATTTGAATGATCCAACGCTCACATATACCAGCACTTTATATTGTTGTTTGAGCCAAACAATTTGAACCATCTGGCGCTCGCATATGCCGATAGCCCAAGCAAGTCCCATCATTATAACAAAAATCAAATTCCATAAATTATATGTAAATCAAGAATCACAAATTCCATAAGCTCTTTTTATCATCTATAGCCTTTGCATAGAGTGGAATCCTACCATTAAGAGTCCTAAGCTTATTTAGCATCTGGTAGAGCCACTCAAATGTAAGCTTTGCCTGTAAATTAAGCTCCTGTCTAACATGTGGTTGTTTCCTAAACCAGTCCCCTAACATCTTGTGCACATGAGACCGAACCATTCTCCAAGGCACGGGATACTGTTCACAAAGCTTCAAGTATTCTTCCACAAGATCTATCTGGTCTAATCCACCATCTTCAAAGTTTTCATTATCACTCTTATCTTTCCATTCAGCTGTCCTGAGTCCGCTAAAAAGTGCAGGGTTCTCTAAAAGAGACTCTGCTGATAGCACACCATCGACGCCCGTATGTGCCAAACAGCCTTGAACATCATCCATGTGACGGATATTTCCATTTGCCAGAACTGGAATCTCGATGGCATTCTTTACTGCTTGGATGGCATCCCAATCTGCACGAAATTTCTTCCCATCTTTTTCATCTCTGGTNATTCAGCGATGAGCTTCCTTGTTGCTTTCATCGGCTACCATTAAATTAAGATGCAATTAGCCGATGCAAAAGTCAACACTCATCACTAGTGATTTTTTTCCTTAAATTATCAATTTCTAAAACATGAATTCTACTTACATCAATAATTCAAAATCATTTATTTTATGTTCCTTTAAATGATCTACTATTATTAGATTTAAAAATTTTTGGAAGCCAACATCATAGCATGGTGAATTTAGTATTCTTTCTCTCAATATGGATAAACTTTTTAGTTGATTAAATTGAACAAAACTTTCAACATCATAATTTTTTATTGGTATTTCTAATTTAATATATCTTTAATTAATTATTCTGATTGAGCAAAGAAATAATTTAGATTGCCTAACTCTTTTCTTTTTAGTGAATCAATATTGATATTTACTTAAATTAATATTGTACTTTCAAATTACATCTTTTGGTAAGTTCAAGCAATCATTTTGGTCTCAAATTTACCTGACTCAATGTTAATAATGTTTCCATATTTTGAGTGATAATAACATTATTGTTAACGAGTATGACTTGAGCAAGGTTAAGATTTTTGCCAAGCATAGTTTGGAAAGTGTAGTGGATGATTTAATAAGAAAAATAATGTTTAATTAATTATAATAAGTAGAAATGAGTTTATCCTTAAAAACTAAACTTTAAAAGAAACTTAATTTGAGATTTAAATAGAAATTAATAGTATTAATGTATTATTATAATTTTAAAAACTTTGGAGATTTTAAAATAATGCAACATATAAAAAAATTTGAAGTAAAGTTATTCTGGATAAAATGTCAATTTTTTCCTATAAACTTATCTAAAATGAGAAAAGTCTTCAAGCTAATATATTTATTACACCTATACAAGTGCGACGACATACAGACAAAGATGTTAGTCCATGAATATCAGGATAGAATCCTGAAATATATGTACTCTCATAGATAAATTAATAGAATTATTATATATTATGGTTCATAAGAAGATAAATATCTTATGCATTCAAAAAATAAATGGGTTGGTGAAATGGCTAAGAAGATTGAAAAGATTGAAAAGTTAGATTTTAAACTTTGATATTCAAGTAGGAGTCGCACTAGAAATAGTGTATTGTAAATATTGATAAGAGTTTGAAAGATATTATTGTTAAAATTAATAGAATTGAAGATATAATTATAGCCCTAAAGATTGTTATGATACTAAGATTTTTAATGTTATATGTGCTTATGCTCCTCAAGTAGGTTTAGATATAAGTTCAAGAGAAAAATTTTGGAATGACCTATAAAAATTAATACAAATGATATAAATTAAAGAAATAATTTTTATGTGATGAGATTTAAATAGACATGTTGGTAAATTGATAAAATATTTTAGAAACATTCATAATGGTTATGGTTTTGGAATGATTAATGAAGAAGGTGAAACTATATTAGATTTTGTTTTAGATTATGATTTTATTATTGTTAATAATTTATTTAAGTTGAGCATATTATTACTTATAATAATGTATTTAATAAAATACAAATTGATTATTTTCTTATGAGAAAAAAATATCATCAATTATATAATGATTGTAAGATCATTCCAAATAAAAATTTAAAAACTCAATATCGATTTTTAATTTAGATTTTAAGATGGAGAGATGGAAGATAAGCAAATACAATAAAACATTGTCATAGAAGTGTATGAGGGCACCTAAGAAAAATAAAAAAATATATTTTCATATGAGTAAACTTCAAGGTTTCAAGATTTGAGATATTCATGAAAAAGCTAATTTTATGTGAGATAAAATAACAAGTATTGTTAAACAAGTGGCAAAAGATAAATTTGGAGAATCAAAATGAAAATTTTTTATTAATAAAAATAGTTCATTATGGAATAATAATGTGCAAGAAAATATAAAATATAAGAAATTTTCTTATAAAAATTGGTTGAACTGTAAAAGCTTAGATAAGTGAACAGAAAAAGGTAGGTCGTATTAAGTCTAAGAGAACAATTAGTGACGCTAAGAATTCTTCTTATAGTGATCTTTATAATAGATTAGATACTAAAGAAAAAAAAAAAAAACATGTATTAACTAGCCAAATAAAGAGAAAAGAAAAATTTTAAGATGAAAAAAATAAAATGTTTTTTCTTAGAGAAAGATATTCAACATAGCTGGGTAAGATAATTTTAAAATTTTTTCAATAATTTTTCATAAAAATGATCCATCTTAGTGGTTTTAATATTGTTAATATTAATAAAACTTTTTATTTTCACTATCACATTACTAAAAAGGAAGTTGAGGGGGTTTTAATAAATACTCTTGATCGAAAATCGGTAGGATCTGATAACATCCCAATTGAAGTGTGAAATTATTTAAGAGATTTGAGAGTTTTTTGGCTTATTAAACTCTTTAATATTATTTTAAAAGCTAAAAAGATGTCTGAGTAGAGGAAGGGTATTTTGGTCCCAATTTTTAAGAATAAAGGGGTGCGTGTGCAAATTATAGAAGAATTAAGTTAATGTGTCATACATTAAAATCAAGGGAGAGTACTAGAACATATTTTAAGACGAGATACAAAGATTTCTTATAATCAGTTTGGATTTATGATAGGATGGAAGGCAAGCCTATTATGGAAGGTATACATTTATTAAGAGGTTTAATAGAGAAGTACAGAGATAGTAAGGAGGATCTACATATGATTTTTATTAATTTAGAAAACTTTTATGATAAGGTTCCAAGGAAGTTCCTTGGAGAGTTCTAGAAAAGAAAGGTGTTGATCTAACTTATATTCAAATCATTGCAGATATCTATACTAGAGTTGTTAATTTTGTTTGAACAAAAGAAGGATTTATCAAGTATTATCCTATTTCAATTGGATTACATCGGCTTTAAGCCCGTATCTTTTTACTTTAGTTATGAATGCTTTTACTGGATATTTACAATATGATATACCTTGGTGGAGGCTTTTTGTTGATGATATTCTTCTTGTGGATAAGACTAGAGAAAGAGTTCATGAAAAACTTGAATTATGGAGGTTTACATTAGAGTCTAAAGGCCTCCATTTGAGTAGATCTAAAATTGAGTTGTAACTATGGGCAATCAATCTTTAAAAGGTGTGATTGTTTTAGATACATTAGGTCTATGAATGTTATTAGTAGAATTCAAGTTGGTTCGTTGAACTGTAGAAATGAATCTAGCCTATTGTGTGATAGAAAAGCATCACTTATACTTACGGGAAAAATTTATAAGATGGAGGTGAGACTTGCAATGTTTTATGTCACAAAATGTTGGCCTTTAAAAGAGAAGCATAAACAAAGTTAAGTGCCGCTAAGATGAGAATGTTGGGGTGGATGAGTGGTCTGACACAGCTCCAATGGCAGACAAGACTAGAGAGAGTCTTCTTAGATGGTTTGGTCACATTAAACAGCGATCTTCTGATGATCCGATTATGAGAATAGATATTTTAGATTCAACTTATGTTAAGAAAGGAATAGGTAGACCTAAAAAGACTTGGGCAGATTCTATAAAAATGATCTTAATTTATTAAAATTAAATGAAAATACGACACCCAGTAGGACACAATGGAGAAAAAGAATTCATGTAGCTGATCCACATAGTAGGATAAAGGAATGTTATTGTTTTTGTTGTCGTTGTGTACAAATACAACGACAAAGTTGAGCCCATCCATTAAACTTAATCCCACAAACATGGTATGTTCTAAAATTGATAAAAAAAAATGTTCATTTGTATGGGGAATAATGATTGAAATGAAAGAGAAGCCAAGAAATATATAAAAAATTAAGCTTGTCTGATATCAATCATGCATATGTAATAATGACAATTATAACAATATAAATGTTAAAAAAAATTTAAATTATTTCAGGAAAATATTTTACTTATTATATGACCAATTAATATTCTGATGTTTTTTCTTTTACAATGATCATAAGAAAGAATTGTTCAACTTTACTTATTTTAAATTCTAATATTATTTGAATCCTATATTAGATTCATCTTGCTAAGTCTCGTTGCTCACTAGATTATTATCAGTGTTATCGAAGCGCAAAATGCAATACGATGTGTAAGTCTTTATTTTTATTTCAAAGCACAATGCGTAGAGAGAAGTGTTGTTTTTATTAATCAAAGTGTTAATATGTTATATAAAACTATTGATGTATAAATACATATTCATGAACAACTATAAAACATAAAATATAACTTAAATGATGATTTAAAATAGAAAATAATGTTGTACAATACCAACATAAAGGCAAACATCGAGAGTGAATGTTTATTTCTTTTGAAGATTAAAATTTTAAGTTAAATGCTTCGTATTAATTAAAATTTGCTCTAAAATTTAATCTTTTTGATTCACCCTTATTACCTAAATATAGGGCATTTTCATGCATTACACCCAATTCCTATATTTACATATCTAAAACCTAAAAATAATATAAAAATTTTGAAGTTTAAGTCTTATATATGTAAATTCGTAGGAATTTTGAGGCATGATGAGCTAAATTGAACTCTATGCCAAAGTTAAAGGAAGATGGCAGCGATCAAAGTGCTTTGAAATCTAGGCCGAAGTTGAAGATGATGCTCGGCTCCCTTGTGCTCCTCCTCGAACTCTCAAACACGACTATTTGCTCCTTGTGCTCCTTCGAATACCATACTGAAGCCTTTATTTGCTCTCGTTAAACTGTGAAACTGACCGATCGGCTTCAGTGCTTCAAAGCGTGCTTCAACGGAGCAAGGCGGGCGTCAATTGCTTCGCTTTTGCTATATGTGTGAAGTGCATTTCAAATTTCACCTTTAAAAATATTGACTATTATAACTATTTATAAAAAAAAAATGGAAAGAAAATTTTGAGGCTTGATGAAATCAGAAAAATTTTATGATCATATTTTATTATGTACTTTTATAAAATAAAAATTTTAGATAAGTAAGCATATAAAGTTTATATTTTATATTAAGAGTTTTGGTGTATTTGTAAATGAATGTAAATATATTTAAATGAAATATTTTGGATTGCTTCCACCTAATTAGAATAATTTAATTTAATTGGAGTAATGTATTATGTGTTGTTTCGTGGATTATCAGAAATGGATGTAAGTATATTCAAACAAAATTATACTTGCCTTTATTTGTCCTATGTCTAGTAGAGAGAGAATTTTTTTGTCCGAACTCAGGACATAGCTCTACGTGCGTACTCCCAGTAATATACCGTGTGTTGTATCGGGCCCACCTAAAAAAATTTAGGTAAAAATGCGAACTCTGCAATAACCCAAAAATAGCTCTGAAATAATCTATGTAATTTCACTTCAATAACTCTTAAATAACATCAAGGTTATTTTGGAGCTATCTCTGGGTTATTTGGGGGTTGTTGAATAGAAACTCATATATTTCATTTTAATAACCCTAAAATAACTCAAAAATAACCTTAAAATAACATCAGCGGTGTTATTTCAGAGTTATTGAAGTGAAACCGCGGAGGTTATTTTGAAATTCTTAAAGTAAAATTTATAAGTTTCTCTTCAATAACCTCGAAATAACTTTTGTAATTCCACTAACATCCGCAATGCAGCACACGTGACGGCATATTACTAGGAGTCCGCACAAAGAACTACGTTGTAGTCCAGACAAAAAAATTGGCTCCAGTGGAGGGGGTCATAATGGGGCGTTGCAAATAAAATAACCGTGGTATATATATCAACGAGAAACAAAGGAAGCCAGGCACCAGATCATTAAGTATTCTAATTGAGATATCTGAAATAGTAATCATATCTATCACAACGTATGAAGCTTTTTTAATCTTATGTGACGTTAAAGCAAAAATTCGGTGTTGGTAACATTCTATTATTTCCATTGGATGATTCATACTTTTTTTTTTCTTTTTAATGTTGATTTGTTCAATATATGTCTTCCATTCTACCTTGCTCTATTTTTTGAACTCCAATTTGTACTGTCTTCTTGGACAATCATTGAACAATTCCGTTTAAGGTGTCTATGATTACTCTTGAAGATGCATATGCATTACATACGAACTCTTTCAGACAAAATTCACACACTTCTCTTGCCACCTCTGTGCACCTAGAAAATGTATATTATCAAGCTCTAACCCGATATGGATAGCCTAATCATCCTGCTTCCTCAAGTCGTTGAGCGCTTATTCGATGAAGACACCGGACGCAAATTTGCGTCCGGAACCCAAACATGCCGCATAGCAAGTGGGGGCCCCACTGTAATACACCGGTTGTGTGGATTTTTTAGAGATGTGAGACCCGCATACCATGTGGCACATGCTAATTGGACTTTGGACGTAAATTTTACGTCTGATGTCCTAATACAATAATTTTTCCAAGTCGTTAGTCTAATTAGAATTTGCCCAATGATAAAAAGCTTAGAGAGCAGTCAATGCTGCCTTTGAATTCGACAACTATGCTTCTCATGCAAATGTTGATGTTCCTACCTCAATCAACTGTTAAAATACACTGCTAGTTTCATTAGATGATTCTATGTCATTCTCATCTCCATAATTGAGCAATAGCACACGTAAAATAACTCTTCAAGTATCAAACATAAGTTGGGTTAACTGGGTTAACTGGGACTCCAAAAATTAACAACCTGGGTTGAAATGTGTCTGATTAATATGAAAACGACAAACATGTGGCAGTGGAACATGGAAACATGCTATGTAATTGAAGAGTACAAGATGGCTTAGGAGCTACAGGCAATCTTGTTAGGGGATAACATAGACGAACATGAACATACCTTGGGAAGTACCACCAAATTTAAACATTGCTCGGGGTCATGATCTGACAAGTAAATACACCTTTGAACTTTGTCAGGATATGGTCCTCGATGGCAGTCAGGGAATTGGATGCCGTCATGTGTAGCAACTTTGATTCTTTCCTAAATTTTTGGCTTCAATTTGATGGTTAGCANGTCTCTTCTGGTCTGGGGTTCGATTCCCCCCGGTGTTGTACTCGATTGTTAGGCGCATTGGGGATGACCGGGGCTAATATAATATTATAAAAATGTCATTTTGAACTTATCCTCTACATTATGATTTTTTTGAACTAATCATATTTTTTGTTATTGAATTATTANTAAGTCTCTTCTGATATGGGGTTTGATTCCCCCCGGTGGAGGGTATTGTGCTCGATTGTTAGGCGCATTGGGGATGACCGGGGCTAATATAATATAATAAACATGTCATTTTGAACTTATCCTCTACATTATGATTTTTTTGAACTAATCATATTTTTTGTTATTGAATTATTAAATAAAACATGTGATTTAATTTTAGATATGCTGAACAATAGTATACAAGCATATACATTTTATACATAGTAGAGGCATTTATTTAAAAATGTATTCAGCAACAACAACAACAATAACAAGCCTTTTTTCCACTAAATGGGGCTGGCTACATTAATCCTTTTTGTCCATTGCGTACTATTGAGTTTCATGTTTTCATTTAATTCTAATAAATTAATATCGTTTTTTATACGAAATGCACAAATCTTTTTCAAGTTTATCTATACTTTTCTTTGTATAAGTCAAATCTAAAACATCTATTCTTCTAACAGAGTCATCAAATGGTCGAAGTTTAATGTGACCAAACCATCTAGTGCGACTCTTTCTAATCTTGTTTGCCGCTAGAGCTACTCCAACCATTTCACAGATATATTCTTTTCACATTTTATCTCTTAGTGTAAAGCCACTCATCCACTTGAGTACTCTCATCTCAACAACACTTTATTTAATTTTATGCTTCTCTTTTACAGACCAACATTTTGCACCATGAAGTATTGCAAATCTTACTACCATCTTATAAAATTTTCCTTTAAGTCTAAGCGATACTTTTATATTATACAATAGACATAATGCATTCCTCAACTTCAACCATCCTACTTGAATTCTACTAATAACATCCCATCTCTATCACCAACACTTTGAATAATAGACCGGATATATCTAAAAANCCTACATTAATCCTTTTTGTCCATTGTGTCCTATTGAGTTTCATGTTTTCATTTAATTCTAATAAATTAAAATCGTTTTTTATACAACATGCCTAAATCTTTTTTAAGTCTATCTATACTTTTCTTAGTATAAGTCAAATCTAAAACATCTATTCTTCTAACAGTCATCAGATGGTCGAAGTTTAATGTGACCAAACCATCTAGTGCGACTCTTTCTAATCTTGTTTGCCGCTAGAGCTACTCCAACCATTTCACAGATATATTCTTTTCACATTTTATCTCTTAGTGTAAAGCCACTCATCCACTTGAGTACTCTCATCTCAACAACACTTTATTTAATTTTATGCTTCTCTTTTACAGACCAACATTTTGCACCATGAAGTATTGCAAATCTCACTACCATCTTATAAAATTTTCCTTTAAGTCGAAGCGATACTTTTATATTACACAATAGACTTAATGCATTCCTCAACTTCAACCATCCAACTTGAATTCTACTAATAACATCCCATCTCTATCACCAACACTTTGAATAATAGACCGGATATATCTTAAAATGTTCACTCATTTGACTTGATCATCCATTATTACAACCTCGCCACTACATCCACTATCTCTGAAATTACATTTCATGTATTCAATTTTTGATCTGCTCATATGAAAGCCTTTAGATTCTAAACTTGACCTCCATAATTCAATTTTTTTCCGAACTCTCTCTCTAGTATTATCCATAAGAAGGATATCATCAGTTTAAAGCTTACACCAAGGCGCATCTTCCTATAAATGTCCAGTAAGAGCATCCATAACTAAAGCAAAAGATATAGGCGTAAAGTTGATTCATGATGTAATCCAACTAAAATAGGAAAACACTTGGTCAATCCTCCTTGTTTTTGAACACAAGTAACAACTGTAGTATACACTTAACAAAATATTTGTATGAATATAAGACATTCAACAGTGAGCTTAAATTAATAACATTATTGCATGTTACATAATCATGAATAGTATACCGTAAATATGCTCTCAACACTAAGAATAATTTCTAACGTGTTATGATATTTAATCTAATTTACACAAATTCATACGCACAAGATTTAAGAAATTTTGTTTTCAATATTAGAATTTGCATATCTTTCACAGTTGACAATTTACCCATTCAAGTCGAACAACTCAACTGTTTCCATTTGTTAACAATATCATTATTGTTTATCCTCATACAAGCTCATAAACTTACTACCTCAAATTTAAGTTGATTCATTACAAAAATATCGAAAACCCAAACTTAAAATCAAAATAAAAAATTTTAATCTCCCCAACTCATGCAAATTGCTAGCTTGCTTTATTTGCCAATATGCATCCGTCATCTTTTAAATCAATGAATCTCCTAATAACTTAACGTGGGGGTTGTTCAAAATGTATTCATTAATGTATTGACCATAATATTCACATGTTTCTAATTGTCCTATCATGAATTTCTTCTTTTGTTTATGTTATAAGGTCAAGCTATAGCTTTTCTTATAGCCCAAAATTCTATAAATAAAGGTCAAAGGTCCATTTTTGATATATGATTTTTCTAGGTATTTTCTGTTTGCAATAGATTTTCTCAGAACTTTTTGCCATTTTTGCAAGATTCGTTAGTAGAGTTTAAACATTACCACGTACAGATCTGGATCTAAAATCTTGAAAGATATAGTGAGTTTAGATTAATACAAAGAATAAAAACCAAACATTTGGGAGATAGAGCAACATAAAATAGGAAAATTTGTGAATATGGAGAACTGAGAGTTTGTGACTAATAGTTAGCTTATAGAATTAGAAGAAATAATTGCAAGGATGATCAAAGGAGCTTTAGGACAAGCCCCCAATATCATTCCGACGGTGGAAATGCAGGTTTTTTCAGATTTAATAATCATGATATAATTATTAGGTACTATGGTGCTAACCTCTACACCTGTTATTGATGAAATTTACTATCCCATTAACAACAAAGAATCCACCCCTACCAACATTGCTAGTTGAGAGGCAAGTATTATAATTGTCTAATACGTTTAAAGAGAAATTGTATTATTAATTAAGTTTGAATGAGTATTAAATAATCAAGTCATCACAAAATATTACTACGCTTCCATAATCATCCAATTAGATTCATTATAACCGTTAATTTAGAAGTGAATAAGTTAAATCATCAAATTATATTATGAAATTTCTAAAAAATTTTTAGAAAGTTTATACATTTCAAAAATATTTTTTAAGTTACATCATGTAAATCATTCTTTTATCATACATCCAAAAATGTACATTTAAATTNCAAAACTATTGGCAACATTAGGTGCTAATAAAAAGCTCTACACAATAAACAAGCCTTTGTCCTACTATGTCATAAATTTTTGACAAAAATTTAATGTTGGAAGTCGACTACCTAACACAACCCTCCACATTTCACATTCCAGAACTTGAGACCCGGCAATGATAGAGTTAAGTAATAAAATTAATATAAAAAAATGTATAATCGCCAAACTTATGAATCAATTGTTTCTTGTATTAGATATTTGACTATCAATCATATTTAATGATTTTCCTCGACACAGATTTCCTTATGATTTTTTTCCGTAAACTGTGTAATAAAATCATCAATTTTCTTAATTAATAACCAATTTTTAAATCAATAAATCAAAATAATTCAGCTAAGCTCTAATAGTATTTTTTATCTTGAAAGGTTTCCTCATTCCTTAAATCTTATAACTTAAAATCATGTAAATAAGGTTCCTTACCTAAATTCAGCTAAACTTCTCATTCTCTCCAACTTTCTTCTTCTTCTCTTTTTATTCTTCTGCTCTATTTTGGACCTTTGACATGTTGTTTGTTTAGATTTTAGCATTGTTCATTTCAATAATTTTCATATCTATTGTGACTTGCAATGATTATGAGTTCTGGATTTAATGGGTCAATTTACAAAGAACAAGAATAAATCGGTGAAATTTCTCTTTTGAATTGCTCAGTTATTAATTTGGCTGGTTGACTTAATTTGAGTAAAAATTACAACGGCGATAGTTTTGGAATGTAATTTTTTATAGGATTCTCATGTGTAGGAATTCTTGTTTTTGATGTGTGCATGTATATATATTATCAGTTACTTATCTGCATTATTAGATTATTTCATTTTTAAAAATAATTAATTTTTATATTATTTACATCATTATAGTTGAATCCCTTGGTTGGATTTTAGTTAAACCTTTGAACCTTAAATTTTTCCTTCCGTCGGTTCAAGTTAGGTTTGATTCAAAAAATCTTTATTTGCAATTCATCATTCCAGATTTTGGCTTTATGTTTTACTCATTGGTTGTTTTACTTTTTACGAGATCTATTACTTTGGCCATGATGATATTCCAATAATTGATTTCTATTGTTATGGATATTTTCATTTTGTCGAGCTTTGTATGGATGGCATCTTGGAATTGATTTTTATATCTGTAGCAATAGCAATTGTGAAGACTAAGAAAATTTTGCTATTTGTGCTGTTGAATGTGATTAATAAATAGAAAATTTTGAGCACGCATTACGCTATTTTTGGTGTAATTAAATTTTTTTTTTAATAAATGTTGTGTGGCGAGTTGGATGCTAACTCCTTCGTTTGCAATGTAGGTGCCACTATTAATTTTTGGGGCTACATAGTGAATTCTTACTTTTTTCCATTTATATTTTTTTGTATTTTCTATTACTGTCATACTTGGTAAAAAAAAAAATTTTCATTTAGTTAAATATGTTATAAATTTGCTTTCTAATTGCATTGCAAATCCAATTTGATTTGTCACTTTTTATGTTAACATTTCCTCTTTGATTTTCTTTTGTTTAATTGATCATTAAATTATGATTGAACTTTTATTTCTTTTTTTTTTAATTTACATCAAAAGGAGGTGAATATTTATTTTTATTGCTGTCTTTGAAAATCCATTTTGCTAATTCTTTGTATTATTTAGTTGCATAAGAATTTGGACCCTATGACATAAACTGCAAAGCAATTTGATTTGGGCCTGAAGTAATGTGAACATTTTAAGCTTCGAAGTTTTTGTGCTTCAATTCCATTTATTCATTGCTTACACGAATCAGACATGCTAGTGTAGGCCATAAAAGTGGTATATGCATGTTACAAATGTGCTTTCATAAGAAAAATACTTCACTCTTATTCAGGATTCTATGGGAATTAGAACTTAGCACACCGACCTATCTTCACCATTCAAAGTTTGAATATCCGACCTATCTTCGCAATTCAAAGTTTGAATATGCAGCTAAAGATGCTAACCTTTTCATTCTTGCTTCGACGAGATTTCTCCATAATTTTTCATATTCTATTAGTTGTGTGGATTAATGATTTCATTATTGTTCTACTATGTTCTTCCAGATTTGCAGGTGCTGTAGGTAATCATCATATATAGGACTTACATGCTGTGACAGGCCACATGTATAGTATTGTTTTTCTTTTTCGAGTCCTCAGGCACAGAATATAATTACTTTGGAACGCATAAATACTAGCTGCATGTGTTTTGAGTTAAGAAACAACTTGAAATGAGAAAAAAAAGAAAAAAGAAACAAAACATCAGCCCCATGCAATATCCTGAACTCATTTATTCCTGAAATTTGAGGTACAGGTACACAGGTGTAATAAACTTGCAAGCCGGCATGTACGTGTAGGTCTAGCTGATCCTAGTGAAGTTCCCCGCTGTGATATATGTGAAGTGTCGCCTGGTACTTTTCGCGCTCTATCTCACTCAAATTTCTGCCTGAATTATTCCCCTAACTTCTCCAAATCCTCCATCTGGTTGCAGCTTTTTTCTATTGCGAAATAGATGGAAGCTCCCTATGCTTGCAATGTGACACCATTGTGCATGTTGGGGGAAAAAGAACTCATGCAAGATACCTTCTGTTGAGGCAGAGGGTTGAGGTTAGAATTTACTTTTTTGGCTCAACTCAATTCATTCAAGCAAAAATTCTTTTTTTAGTTATCAACTTTGCTGTCCAGTTTGTTGCCAATAAACATGGGCAGGTTGAGGATGGAAGTTTACAGAAGTTTTTTCAGCATGCTAACCATGTAGATCATGATCACTCATCACACCCAATGGGGAGAGAGAAGCAGCCAAACCATGAAGTCTCTCCTCCTATAATACTTGCTAACAGTGACCATCACGGTAATACAGACTCTAAAATGATTGATCTTAACAAAGCACCATCCCGAACTCGGGGCCAGGTTTCAAATATGCAGGTACCTTTTCCTTCCTGCAATTTATCATTCCACAAAGCAGTGAAAGAAATATTCCTGACAACTTGTGATTGTTCTGGCTAATCTAATACTGACTTTTTGAGTGAAGCAGGGAGCCGGTGCTAGCCATACCACAACAGTTGTGGCTCCGGTGGGGTCTTTAACGNCTTTCACAAAGCAGTGAAAGAAATATTCCTGACAACTTGTGATTGTTCTGGCTATATCTAATACTGACTTTTTGAGTGAAGCAGGGAGCCGGTGCTAGCCATACCACGACAGTTGTGGCTCCGGTGGGGTCTTTAACGAGGGACACCGAGAAATAAGTTCGTTAAGTGTGTTGTGGATTTATCCCTTGTTTTTTGTATCATTCATTTAAGAAGGGTGTCGACGAAGTTTCTCCAACTACAGTTTATGAGACAATTACCTTGATTGCATTATAACCTTCCACTCTTTTTAGAAAGAGTGGTTCTTTTGCTTTGCTGTGTCAGTTCTCTAGAATTTATTTTAACTATCATGTACAGATCCTTTTTCTTATGTTCAGACTAGCAATGATTCAAGGTAACATTAGCCATGATTTGTTCCCAGAATTTGGATTCACATTCAACTAGTGTATAAAATACTAATACTACTAACAATTTAGTAAAGAACATAATATATAATGCAAATATTCTTTAATATCCCAGTAATTTAAGCTTGGAATTAATGTGCATGTTGGTCATGATAAGTAATAATGTTTTATTTTAATAAAGAATTTGACATATTTATATTTATAATCCATGCATGGAGTGGGGAGGAATTTGTTTGATAATTTGTCATTTAAGAAGGAATTTGTTATATCATAATATATGTTAACGCTTAATAAAATAAGTTCATGATAGGATGATTGTCTAATTTTGTATTATTAAAATATTTATTTTTATTTTTATTTTTCTGGTTTTTTTTCTTTTTTACATGTAGAAATCTTGATGCCTGTAATAAATACAATAATTAGATGAATTTCACTAAACACACATGTTCATATTATTAAGTGTGTGTGCGCGAGCTCATGCCTGTGCCTGCTTTTAGTTTGGACCTGACATGAGGCGTTTATTATAATTGACTTTAATTTATTATGTGATATGATAGAGTGAAAAAAAGAAAGCTAGTAATTGAGGTATATCAATTATTGCACATCACAAAGGTGTAGGGCTGTAAAAAAAGCTCGTTGTTCGCGAACAGTTCGTGTTCGGTTCGTCAATGAGTTTGTGTTCGATTCGTTTGATAAGTAAACGAGACGAACATGAACAAAATTTTTTCGTTCGGTTAGTTAAACGAACTAAACACGAACACTCCTTACAGGGGATTGAAGATAATTTGCAGCGGCCGGTCAAACTTTGCCGACCAAACTCAGTCGACTGAGCTGACCTAGTCAATCAAAATCAATTAAGCTTAGACAACCGAGCTAAAGGCAACCTAAAATAAGCCAACACTTGTAAAATATCAAAAATACCCATGTAGACCATTTACAAATGGGATAAAAATGTAAAATCATCTTTGTACTACCTTCTCCATAAACAGGGAAAATATTTTATAAAGGGACAATGTTCTTTCTGTTCATCTCTCTCTCTCTTTCTCGCGCCCCTCATTTACGTTTTATTCTTTTGTTGTGATTCAAGAACAGTCTCAAATTCAACATCCTAAAAGATGCAATGATCATGGATCATGCCATCAACATGAAGAGAGACAATGCAACGAAAAGAACATTCCCAACACCCGATTTTGGAGAGAGTGGATGAAACCCACTATCGTGACAGAGGTAGGTCAGAATTAGTTGATCCACATCAGATTGGGCATACTGAAGTATTGTGTCGGCTAAAAAATGAATACTCGCGATATATCTTTAATTTTGAGCCACGATAATGATTCAAGATTTTGACACTTTAATCTTATAAGGGACAAATGGATCACATCCATTTTTTTTAATTAACCATATGTCTTCTCAAAATCAACGACACATCGAAGTGTCGACTCTTTTTCACCATGTAAAGGGACTCGACCCTCGTGTGGTTCAATAGATTACTACCATGAGTAATCACATCGTTCACAAATTTCAAGTGAATGTTTGTCGCATAGTTCATCAATGATCAATAACCCAAGAAGAACTTGTAAGCTCTTATGTAACTTCGCCAGGGATAGAGCGAGCCCCTCTTACCTTTCTTACCCTTTTCCAGAAGGAAATGCTTGAGGTTCAGAAGTTAGAACTCACAGTCACACATGCGATCCTTGCACAAGTTTTAATGGTAGAGCCTTTTTGTTACGCGTTAGGATTATAAAGGCTGAAGACACTAGCTAAGCTATTGGAGTTAGCCAACCACCACATATCATCATAAGAGTACACTAGCTGAGCATAAGAGTACAACAGGGTGACTGACTAAGTCCATTAATAAGAAGAACGAGTTTGATATCTCAAACAATGACCTGTTCATTATGAGTAGTGATTGTTTCATGCTTACGAGATACCCAAGGAGACTCCTTTAAGGGTCTCAATGACTAAGACAATGGAGACCATCCAAAACAAAGACTATTTCAAGAAGGTGACCCTTATGAATGTTTGAATGTTTCTCTGGAACCCGAAGAAAAACTGCGCATGTCACTATGACCATGATCATGACATTGAAAGTGTTGACACATCCGAAGTCTGGTCAAAGATTTGATTAAAGTTTTGAAACTAAAAAAGTTGGTAGCGCACTGGGCAATCACCCAAGGATAGGGAAACACTACCATGCAAGAAATTGTAAGCAAGTCGGTTTGTTCCCATGAAATACACATAACTAGCATAGTTCCAACTATGTCACAAAGGATGGAGAAGATTCAACTGCCGAGCCACCTTTAAGAGGTCTTTGAAGGGTGAATTATGTGCAACAGCCTTAACAAAGAGACACAACTCACACCCTCCCATCATTGTTACTGATGAAGACTTATCCTTGCAGGGCAAACCATAAAACAACGCTATTTTCATCACTGCTATAAAAGCCAATTACCATATTGGAAGCATACTCATTGACATCAGAAGCTCCGTGAACACCAACTTCAAGTTGATTTTTGATAAGAACGGTTTGAGCGCCTCCCGTATTTCAATCACGCCTATAGAAAATTTTTCTGTGCGGACTCCTGACATAGCTCTACGTGCCACGAAGGTTATTCCTGAGTTATTTTCAAGTTATTTCTGGGTTATTTTCAATAATCCCGAAATAACCCATAAATAACCCAAAAATAAAAACCACGGGTTATTTCTGGGTTTTTTAGTATTAATAAAAATAACCCAGAGATAACCTGAAAATAATTCAGGAATAACCTCCGCGGCACGTAGAGCTATGTCAGGAGTCTGAACACAAAATGTGCTCCACGCCTAGGCCACTCTATGGGCTCTCTAGAGAAAGGAATGAAGTATTTGAAACCCTCACCCTTCTAGTCATTTGTGGAGAAAATGAGAAAGAATTCACAAACATGACAAATTTCCTCGTAGTTGACTTTTTGCCCACATACAACGTTATATTCAGTCGCCCTTTACTCAATTCCATCCTAGTTGTCACCTCCACTTACCTTGTAGCTGTGAAATTTTTGAATGATGAGGTGGTTATCACAATCTGAGACGACTTGGAGTAATCTCTCAATTGTTATCTCTGTGTGGTCCAAAGCATTCACCAAGAACCTTCCGAACATGACATCCAACGAGGAGAATGCCTCGAGACCAGCCAGACCATCTAAAAGTTGTAGTTGACAATTATGTCGGTAAATTTTCTTACTAAGAAATGCTTTTGATTTAGGTCATAAAGATGAGCTGATCATCGCTCTATGAAATCGCTGAGGTGTCTGTGCCTTGTCAGCCGACCTGATGCATGGGGCGTCAATTGATGTTACTATTCATCAATTAAATGTTAGTCCATAGATCAAACTCATGAAGCATAAGAAGAGGACTTTTGTCGTCTATTGCAAAAATTGTCATAAGCAGTTTACATTTAGGAAGTCCAATGCTTGAGATGGGTATCTAACATAGTTGCCATCCCGAAGGCGAATGACAAATGATAGATGTGCATCAAATTCACTAACCTAAACACCACTTGCTGGAAAGGCAACTATCCTCGGATTGATGTGTTTCAAGATCCGGTGGTCGGTCATTCAGTGATGAGCTTCCTTATTGCTTTCACCCGCTACCACTAAATTAAGATGCAATTAGCCGACACAAAAGTCAACACTCATCACTAGTGTTTTTTTTTCCTTAAATTATCAATTTATAAAACATGAATTCTCTTACATCAATAATTCAACATCATTTATTTTATGTTCCTTTAAATGATCTACCAATATTAGATTTAAAAAATTTTGGAAGCCAACATCATAACATGGTGAATTTAGTATTCTATCTCTCAATATGGATAAAATTTTTAGTTGATTAAATAGAACAAAACTTTCATCATCATAATTTTTTATTGGCATTTCTAATTTAATTTATCCTTAATTAATTATTATGATTGAGCAAAGAAGTAATTTAGATTGCCTAACTCTTTTCTTTTTAGTGAATCAACATTGATATTTACTTAAATTAATATTGTACTTTCAAATTACATCTTTTGATAAGTTCAAGCAATCATTTTGGTCTCAAATTTACCTGACTCAATGTAAATAATGTTTCCATATTTTGAGTGATAATAACATTATTGTTAAAGAGTATGACTTGAGCAAGATTAAGGTTTTGGCCAAGCATAGTTTGGAAAGTGTAGTGGATGATTTAATAAGAAAAATAATGTTTAATTAATTATAATGAGTAGAAATGAGTTTATCCTTAAAAATTAAACTTTAAAAGAAACTTAATTTGAGATTTAAATAGAAATTAATAGTATAAATATATTATTATAATTTTAAAAACTTTGGAGATTTTAAAATAATGCAACATATAAAAAAATTTGAAGTTATTTTGGATAAAATGTCATTTTTTTACTACAAACTTATCTAAGAAGAGAAAGTCATCAAACTAATATATTTATGACACCTATACAAGTGCGACGGCATGCAGATAAAGAAGTTAGTCCATGAAACTAATATCATGATAGGATCTTGAAATATAGGTACTCTCACAGATAAATTAATAGAATTAGTATATATCATGATTCATAAGAAGATAAATATCTTATGCATTCAAAAAACTAAATGGGTTGGTGAAGGGGCTAAGAAGATTGATAATTTAGGTTTTAAACTTTGATATTCAGGTAGGAGTCGCACTAGAAATGATGTAGTGTAAATATCGATAAGAGTTTGAAAGATATTATTGTTAAAATTAATAGAATTGAAGATATAATTATAGCCCTAAAGATTGTTATGATACTAAGATTTTTAATGTTATAAGTGCTTATGCTCCTGAAGTAGGTTTAGATATAAGTTCAAAATAAAAATTTTGGAATGACCTATAAAAATTAATTTAAATGATGCATCTTGAAGAAATAATTTTCTATGTGCTGAGATTTAAATAGACATGTTGTTAAATTGATAAAATATTTTAGAAACATTCATAATGGTTATGGTTTTGGAGTGATTAATGAAGAAGTTGAAACTATATTAGATTTTGTTTTAGATTATAATTTTATTATTGTTAATAATTTATTTAAGTTGATCATATTATTACTTATAATAATGTATTTAATAAAATACAAATTGATTATTTTCTTATGAGAAAAAAATATCGTTGATTATATAATGATTGTAAGATCATTCCAAATAAAAATTTAAATACTCAATATCGATTTTTAATTTTAGATTTTAAGATGGAGAGATGGAAGATAAGCAAATACAATGAAAAATTGTCATAGAAGTGTATGAGGGCGCCTAAGAAAAATAAAAAAATATATATTTTTATGAGTAAACTTCAAGGTTTCAAGATTTGGGATATTCATGAAGAAGCTAATTTTATGTGAGATAAAATAACAAGTATTCTTAAACAAGTGGCAAAAGATAAATTTGGAGAATCAATATGAAAATTTTTTATTAATAAAAATAGTTCATTATGGAATAATAATGTGCAAGAAAATATAAAATATAAGAAATTTTGTTATAAAAATTGGTTTAACTGTAAAAGCTTAGAGAAGCGGATAGAAAAAGGTAGGTCGCGTTAAGTCTAAGAGAACAATTTGTGACACTAAGAATTCTACTTCTAGTGATCTTTATAATAGATTAGATACTAAAGAAAATTAAAAAAAATATATGTATAAACTAGCCAAATAAAGAGAAAAGAAAAATTTTAAGATGAAAATAATAAAATGTTTTTTTCTTAGAGAAAGATATTCAACATAGCTAGGTAAGATAATTTTAAAAAATTTTCAATAATTTTTTAGAAAAATGATCCATCTTAGTGGTTTTAATATTCTTAATATTAATAAAACTTTTTATTTTCACTATCACATTACTAAAAGGGAAGTTGAGGGGGTCTTAAAGAATACTCTTGATCGAAAATCGGTAGGATCTGATAATATCTCAATTGAAGTGTGAAATTATTTAAAAGATTTGAGAGTTTTTTGGCTTATTAAACTCTTTAATATTATTTTAAAAGCTAAAAAGATGTCTGAGTAGAGGAAGGGTATTTTGGTCCCATATTTTAAGAATAAAGGGGTGTGTGTGCAAATTATAGAAGAATTAAGTTAATGTGTCATATATTAAAATTAAGGGAGAGTACTTGAACATATTTTAAGATGAGATACAAAGATTTCTTATAATCAGTTTGGATTTATGACAGGATGACAGGCAAGTCTATTATGGAAGGTATACATTTATTGAGAGATTTAACAGAGAAGTACAGAGATAGTAAGGAGAATCTACATAAGATTTTTATTAATTTAGAAAAGTTTTATGATAAGGTTTCAAGGAAGTTCTTTGGAGAGTTCTAGAAAAGAAAGGTGTTGATCTAACTTATATACAAATCATTACAGATATGTATACTAGATTTGCTACTTTTGTTTGAACAAAAGAAGGATCTATCAAGTATTATCCTATTTCAATTGGATTACATCGGCTTTAAGCCTGTATCTTTTTGCTTTAGTTATGAATGCTCTTACTGGATATTTAAAAGATGATATACCTTGGTGTAGGCTTTTTGCTGATGATATCCTTCTTATGGATAAGACTAGAGAAAGAGTTCATGAAAAACTTAAATTATGGAGGTTTACATTAGAGCCTAAATGCCTCCATTTCAGTAGATCTAAAACTGAGTTGTAACTATGAGCAATCAACCCTTAAAAGGTGTGAATGTTTCAGATATATTAGATCTACGAATGTTATTAGTAGGATTCAAGTTGGTTGATTGAAGTGGAGAAATGCATCTGGCCTATTGTGTGGTAGAAAAGTATCACTTATACTTAAAGGAAAACTTTATAAGATGGAGGTGAGACCTATAATGTTTTATGGAACAAAATGTTGGCATTTAAAAGAGAAGCATAAACAAAGTTAAGTGTTGCTATGATGAGAATGTTAGGGTGGATGACTAGCCTGACACTTAGCTCCAGTGGCAGACAAGATTAGAGAGAGTCTTCTTAGATGGTTTGGTCACATTAAACATCGATCATCTAATGATCTGATTAGGAGAGTAGATATTTTATATTCAACTTATGTTAAGAAAAGAATAGCTCGACCTAAAAAGACTTGAGCAGATTCTATAAAAATGAACTTAATTTATTAAAATTAAATGAAAATACAACACCCAGTAGGACACAATGGAGAAAAAGAATTTATGTAGCTAATCCACGTAGTAGGATAAAGAAATGTTATTATTTTTGTTGTCGTTGTGTACAAATACGACGACAAAGTTGAGCCCATCCATTAAACTTAATCCCACAAACATGATATGTTCTAAAATTGATTTTTAAAAAATGTTCATTTATATGGGGATAACGATTGAAACAAAATAGAATATAAAGAAATATATAACAAATTAAGCTTGTCTGATATCAATCATGCATATGTAAAAAAGACAAATATAACATTGTAAATGTTAAAAAAATTTTAAATTATTTCAGGAAAATATATACTTATTATATGACCAATTAATATTCTGATGTTTTTCTTTTACAATGATTGTAAGAAAGAATAGTTCAACTTTACTTATTTTAAATTCTAATATTATTTGAATCCTATATTAGATTCATCTTGCTTAGTCTCGTAGCTCACTAGATTATTATCAGTGTTATTGAAGTGCAAAACGCAATGCGATGTGTAAGTCTATATTTTTATTTCAAAGCACAAAGCGTAGAGAGAAGTGTTGTTTTCATTAACCAAAGTGCTAATATGTTATATAAAACTATTAATATATAAAATACACATTCATGAACAACTATAAAAACATAAAATATAACTTAAATGTTGATTTAAAATAGAAAATAATGTCGTACAATACCTAACATAAAGGCAAACATCGAGAGTGAATGTTTATTTCTTTTGAAGATTAAGATTTTAAGTTAAATGCTTCGTATTAATTAAAATTTGCTCTAAAATTCAGTCCTTTTGGTTCTCCATTATTATCTAAATATAGGGTACTTTCATGCATTACACCAAATTCCTATATTTACATATCTAAAACCTAAAAATAATATAAAAATTTTGAAGTTTAAGTCTTATATATGTAAATACGTAGGAATTTTGAGGCATGATGAGCTAAATTGAACTAGGCCGAAGTTGCGATAAAAGCGCTTTGAAATTTAGGCAGAAGTTGAAGATGATGCTCGGCTCCCTTGTGCTCCTCCTCGAACTCTCAAACACGACTATTTGCTCCTTGTGCTCCTTCGAATACCATACTGAAGCCTTTATTTGCTCTCGTTAAACTGTGAAACTGACCAATCGGCTTCAGTGCTTCAAAGCGTGCTTCGACGGAGCAAGGCGGGCGTCAATTGCTTCGCTTTTGCTATACATGTGAAGTGCATTTCAAATTTCACTTTTAAAAATATTGACTATTATAACTATTTATATAAAAAAAATGGAAAGAAAATTTTGAGGCTTGATGAAATCAGAAAAAAATTTATGATCATATTTTATTATGTACTTTTATAAAATAAAAATTTTAGATAAGTAAACACATAAAGTTTATATTTTTTGTTAAGAGTTTTGGTGTATTTGTAAATGAATGTAGATATAATTAAATGAAATATTTTGTATTACTTCCACCTAATTAGAATAATTTAATTTAATTGGAGTAATATATGATGTGTTGTTTTGGGTAAATTTAAGTGTTTAAAATTTTGTCTCTCTATTTCTTTACGTGGATTATCAGAAATGGATGTAAGTATATTCAAACTAAACTATACTTGCCTTTATTTGTCCTACGTCTAGTAGAGGGAAAATTTTTTTGTCCAAACTCAAGAGGTAGCTCTACGTGTGTACTCCCAGAAATATACCGTGTTGTATCGGGCCCACCTAAAAAAAATTTAAGTAAAACTGCGAACTCCGCAATAACCCCAAAATAGCTCTGAAATAATCTCTACAATTTCACTTCAATAACTCTGAAATAACACCGCCAAAGTTATTTTGGAGCTATCTTTGGGTTATTTGGGGGTTATTGAATAGAAACTCATATATTTCATTTTAATAACCCTAAAATAACTCAGAAATAACCCCGAAATAACCTTGGCGGTGTTATTTCAGAGTTATTGAAGTAAAACCGCAGAGGTTATTTTGAGATTATTGAAGTGAAATTTATAGGTTTCTCTTCAATAATCCTGAAATAACTTTCGTGGTTCCACTTCAATATCTCGAAATAACATCCGCAATGCAACACACGTGACGGCATATTACTGGGAGTCTGCACATAGAACTACGTCAGGAGTCCTGACAGAAAAAGCGCTCCTAGCGAAGGGGGTCATAATGGGGCGTTGCAAATAAAATCACCGTGGTATATATATCAACGAGAAACAAAGGAAGCCAGGCACCAGATCATTAAGTATTCTAATTGAGATATCTGAAATAGTAATCATATCTATCACAACGTATAAAATTTTTTAAATCTTAGGTGATGTTAAAGCAAAAATTCGGAGTTGGTATCATTCTATAATTTCCTTTGGATGATTCATACCTTTTTTTTTTCTTTTAATGTTGATTTGTTCAATATATGTCTTCCATCCTACCTTGTTCTATTTTTTGAACTCCTCTTTGTACTATGTCTTCTTGGACAATCATTGAACAATTCCGTTTAAGGTGTCTATGATTACTCTTGAAGATGCATATGCATTACATACGAACTCTTTCAGACAAAATTCATACACTTCTTTTGCCACCTCTGTGCACCTAGATATGGATAGCCTAATCATCCTGCTTCATCAAGTCATTGAGGGCTTATTCGATGAAGACACCGGACGCAAATTTGCGTCCGGAATCCAAACATGTCACATGGCAAGTGGGCTCCACTGTAATACACCGGTTGTGTGGATTTTTTTGAGATGTGAGACCCGCATACCATGCGGCACATGCTAATTGAACTTCGGACATAAATTTTATGTCTGATGTCCTAATACAATAATTTTTCCAAGTCGTTAGTCTAATTAGAATTTGGCCAATGATAAAAAGCTTAGAGAGCAGTCAATGCTGCCTTTGAATTCGACGACTATGCTTCTCATGCAAATGTTGATGTTCCTACCTCAATCAACTGCTAAAATACACTGCTGGTTTCATCAGATGATTCTATGCCATTCTCATCTCCATAATTGAGCAATAGCACACGTAAAATAACTCTTCAAGTATCAAACATGAGTTGGGTTAACTGGGACTCCAAAAATTAACAACCTGGGTTGAAATGTGTCTGATTAATATAAAAACGACAAACATGTGGCAGTTGAACATGGAAACATGCTATGTAATTGAAGAGTACAAGATAGCTTAGGAGCTACAGGC
Source organism: Phalaenopsis hybrid cultivar (assembly GCA_002079205.1). Classification (NCBI taxonomy): domain Eukaryota; kingdom Viridiplantae; phylum Streptophyta; class Magnoliopsida; order Asparagales; family Orchidaceae; genus Phalaenopsis; species Phalaenopsis hybrid cultivar. The sequence continues at coordinate 67,461 of JXCR01072148.1, forward strand.
AATCTTGTTAGGGGAATGATAACATAGAGGAACATGAACATACCTTGGGAAGTACCACCAAATGTAAACATTGCTCGGGGTCATGATCTGACAAGTAAATGCACCTTTGAACTTTGTCTGGATATGGTCCTCGATGGCAGTCAGAGGAATTGGATGCCGTCATGTGTAGCAACTTTGATTCTTTCCTAAATTTTTGGCTTCAATTTGATGGTTAGCAGGTTCATAATTAATTAATTTATTTATTTTGGGAGATCATATAAGCTATCTTTTCCAAATGGAGAAAGACTTTTAAATTTACTAGATATCATGCGAAACCAAGATTCATGACATATGTAATATGACAAGTGCTTTCAAACTCTAGTATGAAAGCCTATCCATATTAAGGGCAACAGAAAAAAAAGATTTTGCAAGCAGATAAACAATGGAGTAAATAAATCACAAAATGACCTTTCTGCAGTATCTTCAGATACCATTTACCCATTAAAAGAGTAAAAATTGGGAATGTATGTTTCTCAATAAATGACAAGTCAAGATATAGCTCATTCACTGAAATAAACAAACTGTCAATAGAAGTCAATAAAGCACATCTGAAGAATTCCATAGCTCCCAAGTACATGTTTTTCAAATTCATGGTTGAGCCACTGAAAGAATTCCCATAACAACAAGTTGATGTAAAATGAACAAGTTTATACCATTTCAGTTCCTTCTAATCATCCACTATTTGTTCGTTTGGCTCGCAATCAATTTGAATGATCCAACGCTCACATATACCAGCACTTTATATTGTTGTTTGAGTCAAACAATTTGAACCATCTGGCGCTCGCATATATCGATAGCTCAAGCAAGTCCCATCATTATAACAAAAATCAAATTCCATAAATTATACGTAAATCAAAAATCACAAATTCCATAAGCTCATTTTATCATCTATAGCCTTTGCATAGAGTGGAATCCTACCATTAAGATTCCTAAGCTTATTTAGCATCTGGTAGAGCCACTCAAATGTAAGCTTTGCCTGTAAATTAAGCTCCTGTCTAACATGTGGTTGTTTCCTAAACCAGTCCCCTAACATCTTGTGCACATGAGACCGAACCATTCTCCAAGGCACGGGATACTGTTCACAAAGCTTCAAGTATTCTTCCACAAGACCTATCTGGTCTAATCCACCATCTTCAAAGTTTTCATTATCACTCTTATCTTTCCATTCAGCTGTCCTGAGTCCGCTAAAAAGTGCTGGGTTCTCTAAAAGAGACTCTGCTGATAGCACACCATCGACGCCCGTGTGTGCCAAACAGCCTTGAACATCATCCATGTGGCGGATATTTCCATTTGCCAGAACTGGAATCTTGATGGCATTCTTTACTGCTTGGATGGCATCCCAATCTGCACGAAATTTCTTCCCATCTTTTTCATCTCTGGTGCGACCGTGGACAGCCAGGAGAGCGCAACCTGCCTCTTCCAACATTTTTGCGTATGCTAACGTGTCTTTCAGGTCCGGGAAAATGCGAACCTTACATGAAACAGGAACAACGAGATTGCTGGCAAGCTTTTCTACAAGTGATTTTATCAACGGAAGATTATCCATAAGAAAGGCTCCATAATTTCCTCGCCTAGCAATTCTCTGAGGGCACCTGCATAAATATAAATAAGGTGGCTCAAATTGAGTATATTATCAATCAAACATCTACACAAATTACTGCATGAACATAATGCAGGCCTCACACGATCTGATTGAAACGTAATAAGGAATTATATGATTAGTGGTGCAGACAAGAATAAAAACAACACTAATTTCAGCTTGATCCTAACTACATTAGCTAGATTTAAACAGCATTCACCTTGAATCAACGCTGATATGTACATATTATGGAGCTGATGACTATAAAGAGGATTTTCAAAACAATCAAGATTCACAAACAAAACTCTTTCTATTAAGGGTTTTATTAATATTTATATTAATATCAATTCGTTAAATCACACCTTATTTCATGACCTCGGAGTAATTGAAGAAAAAAAAGGAAAATGTAAGGTATGGTTTACCAACAAAATTGAGACAAAAATCATTTCCTAGATGATCAGAGGCCTAATGTAGGAGAAAGNCTTTTATTAATATTTATATTAATATCAATTCGTTAAAACGCACCTTATTTCATGACCTCGGAGTAATTGAAGAAAAAAGTTAAGTAGAAAAAGAGCTTGATTAGGATCTCACCAAAAAAGAAAATGTTAGGTATGGTTTACCAACAAAATTGAGACAAAAATCATTTCCTAGATGATCAGAGGCCTAATGTAGGAGAAAGAGTTAGAAGGTTTCAGAGTTCTAAACCATAAGAAGTAAGAAGATGAGTCCATGAAGCAAGAAGAAGAGATGAAAACAGTGTGTAGATTATGAAGAAGATGAAATAGAAATAACAAAGATGAGTTAATCCTTAGTAATGCATGCTACAAATACATAGTTTGTTTTAAAGTTATTTAAACAAGCATTTTGAATACTTTGTTAAATATAATTTATTTAGCAATATTTTAGAACCTAGAATACACTGACAACTGCAATAAAATATTTAATTTATCTTACATAATTAAATGTGAAAATTATCATTTCATGCTCCTCAAAAAAATTTCCTCATAATTGAAACAAATTTATTAAGTTAAAAAACCCTTTTTGCATTGTGTTCATTTAGTTTAAGAAAAGATTGAGTGAGGCGCACAACACCTCGTATATTGGGCGAGTGTGGCGCACAACACCTCGTATATTGGGAACCCATGCAATCTTGTAAGAAAACTGGATTGAAGCATTCAAATGCATCCATCTAGAAGGAAAAAAAAAGGTTACTTGCTTCGAGGCTCAATGATAGAAATATCACAAGTGTTTATATCTGGTCTACCTTAGTGTGTAGAACAGAATATAAGTGATCATAATGAGGTTGCCAAGGCACAATAGAAAATAACTAATATCAATCCAACACAAGATGAATGACGAATCCTAGTGAACATTCATGAACATTTTCAGTACAACCACCTAAGCTACACTACTAACATTTCTAACAAGAAACATCAAACTGTCTAAAAGAAATTTTAACTTATAAAAGTAAAAAAAACTATTGTGATTGCCTAAAGATGCACATAAGGAAAACCAACTAATAAGAAAGGCAATCAAATAAATTACAAATAATAACAATATAAACGTTTCATATATAATACAGGAAAATTAAGTGAATATATTTATCCTAAAAGAATGGTTTAAGAAATAAAGTGGTTTCCAAGAACAACATAAAAAGTGAAGTACAACAGATCTTTTGTTTCTTCAAAGAGAAAAATTGAAAGCAAAGCAACACAATAACTGACGAAGCGCTCTCCTTTTGAATTTACACATAATGCTAATATAAGTCTGAGAATAACAAAATAAATTCTATACATAATTAATTGTAAAGAACAACAATCTATATTCTAAAATCAAATCTGGTAGAGATGACATTGCTGAATGTGAACACTCAATTCTATGCATGATGTATACTATAATAGCACTAGATAGTTAATAATTAGTGGCGAACAAAGATGCATGAATACAACACCTAATATATGATATAATAAAGATTAATTAGATTGAAAGGGTTCAAGAAAACCTATAAAAGCCATGTATTTCGAGAAGAATGAAGTAAAGAAATATGTATATAATTACGAATTTCAATATTCAGAAAACAAAGCAACTTGTAGTTTAAGTAGACAATAAAGAAGTAGTCAACGTAAACAGCAATAAAAAAANNNNGGGGTACGCGGGTCAGAGACAATGGACAGTTGGAGACATGCGGAGACAGCGGCTGGTGGCCAACAGGGCAGCGGCGGCGAGGGCAGTGGTGGTGGTGGGAAATGGCAGCAGTCGGCATCGAGGAACATTTTACATGGCGGTTTTGTCAAAATCCAATGAATTTCAAATACAAGGAAAAAAAATGAAATTCAAATGCATTATAATTTTACAATATATTTGAAATTTACTGGACCAAATACCCGGATTTCTGAAACTCTTGCATAAAGAATGCAGTGCAGTCCTTTTGTAGCAAACCAAACAACCCCTAAATATAGATATTTAAATTCATGAGACTATACAGTTTTCATAGTTCTTACAACATATTCATGAATTGCCAAATCTATACCACGATGAGGACAAATCCGTTTACCCGAAGTTTATATCAACATAGTCGCAATAGGGCTCCACCTTTTTAGCAGCTTCCAAAAGTACATCCGGATCATTTGCGCAGAACTGGACAAATAAGGGGCGATCTTCCTGCTTAAGTTATCATATCAGAGAATGTCTTTAAGTTACTGTTGAAATGAAATGAAAATTTCTCATATAATAAGCCTATAAAAAGCCTTAACTACGTAACCAAACAAAAATTAGAAAAAAAACAAGAAAATGAAAGGGGGAAAAAGAGCTGAACAGATATTCAGAATGTTCGCATAGAGAAGCTAGTGCATATTGAAGCTCCAGGGAATGATCATGATCTCTCAAAGACAATGCCAAACAAAAAAAAGGTATCAAACCCAAGTTTTACCCACCATGAATTATGCCAACAAAAAATAAGCCAAACAACATCATCATCAAGTCTAAAGTTAGACATACCTCTCTCTATCAGCTATCAAATTTNAAAGTACATGTTTTTCAAATTCATGGTTGAGCCACTGAAAGAATTCCCATAACAACAAGTTGATGTAAAATGACCAAGTTTATACCATTTCAGTTCCTTCTAATCATCCACTATTTGTTCGTTTGGCTCGCAATCAATTTGAATGATCCAACGCTCACATATACCAGCACTTTATATTGTTGTTTGAGTCAAACAATTTGAACCATCTGGCGCTCGCATATATCGATAGCTCAAGCAAGTCCCATCATTATAACAAAAATCAAATTCCATAAATTATACGTAAATCAAAAATCACAAATTCCATAAGCTCATTTTATCATCTATAGCCTTTGCATAGAGTGGAATCCTACCATTAAGATTCCTAAGCTTATTTAGCATCTGGTAGAGCCACTCAAATGTAAGCTTTGCCTGTAAATTAAGCTCCTGTCTAACATGTGGTTGTTTCCTAAACCAGTCCCCTAACATCTTGTGCACATGAGACCGAACCATTCTCCAAGGCACGGGATACTGTTCACAAAGCTTCAAGTATTCTTCCACAAGACCTATCTGGTCTAATCCACCATCTTCAAAGTTTTCATTATCACTCTTATCTTTCCATTCAGCTGTCCTGAGTCCGCTAAAAAGTGCTGGGTTCTCTAAAAGAGACTCTGCTGATAGCACACCATCGACGCCCGTGTGTGCCAAACAGCCTTGAACATCATCCATGTGGCGGATATTTCCATTTGCCAGAACTGGAATCTTGATGGCATTCTTTACTGCTTGGATGGCATCCCAATCTGCACGAAATTTCTTCCCATCTTTTTCATCTCTGGTGCGACCATGGACAGCCAGGAGAGCGCAACCTGCCTCTTCCAACATTTTTGCGTATGCTAACGTGTCTTTCAGGTCCGGGAAAATGCGAACCTTACATGAAACAGGAACAACGAGATTGCTGGCAAGCTTTTCTACAAGTGATTTTATCAACGGAAGATTATCCATAAGAAAGGCTCCATAATTTCCTCGCCTAGCAATTCTCTGAGGGCACCTGCATAAATATAAATAAGGTGGCTCAAATTGAGTATATTATCAATCAAACATCTACACAAATTACTGCATGAACATAATGTAGGCCTCACACGATCTGAT